>ML778767.1:57451-94577 GCA_009831015.1 Picea engelmannii
GTGGACCACTTGCTATTTTTGGATGGTTGATATGGAACATTCTCCTAGGAGGATTATTTTATTGTTTTATCTCTCATGCATCTTGGGGGGTGAACTTTGTGAGCTTTTCTAGGTGGACCCTTGAGCACATCCTCCTTTGTTGAAGTCATTTTATTATATTTTTTCATGGATGCATCTTAAAGGGCGCATTCTATGTGGACCTTTTGCATGTTGACTTGGTTATCATGCTTATTTTTAGTTGTATGCCCTCTCTTAGAGACTTTTGAATGCAATTCCCTTTCTATTTTGGAATGAGGGTGAGTTTTCTTGGAGAGGCTAGTGTCCACGTAGCTTGACATGGTCAACCATGGATTGAGAAGGGATCTAACTACTCCATTTTTATATTATTTCTTTGACTTGTCATGGAGTTAGTTAGCAAATAATATTTTTTTATATATGAGAGAAGAAACTCCCTCTATAAAGAGAAGCTTTGTCTCCCTTGTAATGTTTGTTGAGACTTTGGGGATTGAAGAGCTCTCCCCTTTGGCTTTGGTGCACATCCTCTTGGCAGCTTTATGGAAGATTGGAGGTATCACATCTATCTATTATGAGGCTTTTTTTATGTGTGCAATATTTCTCATATGTTGTTTATTTATTTTTTATTGTAGGAGACCCTTGTAGCATTTTATGAACTCTGTGTAATGAACCATGTATCATTTGGATATTGTGAGGACTCGATGCCTCTTATATTCATTGTTGTTGTATTAAGCTTGCATCTAACAAACTAGATTATCGCTTGATATAATATAACACCACCTTCATAACATTGTTTTAAAGTAGCAATCCTAGCTCTCCAAGGTTAGTTTTCTACATAAATTTCAGCAAACTAAGGCTGATATGTGGGATGCATAGCAGCCCTTTTTAACCTTACATATTCAAGCACTCACCCTCTTGGATTCATACCACTTTGAGTCCATTCAACCCATAGTTGGATTGGCAATAGTCTTGGGATTTTCTTTCATCTTTTGTTCTCACATCACTAACTTATCCATCTATACTACAACTATTCATTTTGCTCAAGCTTACTCTTCAATATTTCACTGTGTGCCTCCACTTTATAGCCTTAGCAATCCCATCCGTGGGAAAGCCCTGTTTGAGTTGGAAAAGAGCCAAACGAAAGTGAGAAGAAGATCTACTATGGAGACAGTGGATAGCCTTCCTGAATTGCACAAGACTAGCTCAATGCTTGGAACTTTATATCATATGGGAGGGCTAGATTTTGTTGTAACAAGATGCACACACCAAAACAAGTACAAAGACTACAAGAATAACACATGAAAGCACAAGATGTGTGAAAGATATTTGTTTATACATCCAATAGAATAACTAGAATGTGCACTTTATATACAAATCCTTTGCAGATTGTATAGTTGACACACCTTCCACTATCGCTAGCAATTGTTCATTATTTGATAAGTATGAAGAGATAAGGAGAGAATTTTTCCACAGCTTATTCATCAATACGAATCAATCCACAACAATGATAATCCGACTCCTATAAAGGAACTATCTTCTTCAGCAAAACAGTGGGTTTATCTATGGCTACAATGCCAAAGTTGATAGAAAATTCTGAATAACAAAAATTTCAGGCTGGGTGATAATGTCTCGAGTCAAAAGAAAGATGGCAATGGACCAGATGGCATCTTTCAATGCTCTAAAAGAGTGGAGAAGGTAAAATTACCCATTGACAGAAATGTGAACAATAAAGGAAATCGGAGCACTGTTTATTCTCATCTCCACAGCAATATATCATGGGCACTTCAAATTCTGTGTTAATCGTACCTGCAAATTTAACCTTTACATGGTTTCAATTAAAGCATCGGAAAGATGTATCGTTTTCTAATGTCCTGCAGGAATGGGTTGCTAATCCACTATATTCAACAGCACCTATGGGAGCAAATGAAGACAGCTTTATCCCAGGCTTACCTGGGACACTTGGGACCCTCTTTCAGGGTATTATCTCTAAAATATATGAATTACTTTGAGTGGAGAATTGATGGTTTACAAGTCCAGTCAAACAGTAACATCCATGGAACGATTTCCCATGAATTCCAGTCCAGGTCCTTCCTCAACTCATTTACATTTCTTGAATAGGATACAGAGAATCTCTACATTGTAGAAATGACTCTCATACAACATATGATCCTGAATATTGTGTACTAAGCAAACTATTCAGTTATTGTTCCCTGACATCATTTTTGAGCTAAAGCACAGACCCAACATACTGCGATCACAAAAAAGTTCACTTAAATTGATATCCAAAACAGAGGATGTAATCATCATAGCAATCTAAGACTCTTAACACCATATGCAAATATATCCAATTCATACAACATGCTCTGACAATGCATAATTCATGTTCAATGTGACTCATTGTCCTTCTATTATCCATTAAAGCAAATCAATACAGCCTGCCATGAGTAGGAGAGATGCCAAGAACAAATGTAAACAACTAGAAATTAATCGCCCAGAATTTCAGAGCTCTTTTTTAACATAGAGAAAGCCAAATATATTCTGTCATATATGTGATCTTCCCACAATGTGTCCTATGCCTAGAATAGATCCACCTTAACCCCAGAGATATTAACCACTGAGAGGGATAAGAAAACCTAGGTGTAAACTTCTTGCAGTTTAAAAAGTCCTCGGTTAAGATGGGTCTGTGCAACTTTAATTTTTTACTTTATGGTGAAAGATTTTGGCCCATTTCTTTTTTTTTTGGACATCAGACATTGGCCTTGTTTTTTTCATTTCAGTTTATTACCGTTACACACATGACATGGACATAAGATCACCTCATTTCTCTTGGTGCAAATACAAGCATGCTTCATGAAATCAGTATCAATAAAATTTTGGACAGAGATTAACTAGTGTTGCCCAAAATGAAGTTTACCGACTCTCCAACTGCACTTTTTTCCAGAAGGAATAATGTACATCCTAACATATTTAGTCCAAGGCCCATAGCAGGTATATGAAAGCTGCTATAACCATACATCATCACCAATAATATCCACAAGAGTATGGTACAACATTGAAACGGTGAAAATGGTTGATATCCCTCACAATAATTTCTCTTCCAATAATCTTGGATATTTACTTTGTAACCAAGTGGCAGTCAGCACACACTCGAAGGTTCGTGACAATTCGGATAGGGGTCCCTTATGGTGTGTTGATAATCCCAAATGCAATAGCAAACCTTTCACTATGATGCTAAATATTATGCTCCTTCTGCTCCACATCATTCAACACATGCACTGATTAACCAGTGTTGGCCAAAAATAAATATGCCAACTCTCCAACTGCAACGTTTTTCCAGAAAGAATAATGTAAATCCTGACTTATATAGTCCATGGGCCAAAGCAGGTACAAGAAAGCTGCTATAGCCACACATCATCACCAATAATCTCCACAAGAGCATTGTCCACCCTTGAAATGGTGAAAACGGTTGCTATCCCTCACAATAATTTCTCTTGCAATAATCTTGGATATTAACTTTGTAACTAAGTGGCAGTCAGCACACACTCTAAGGTTCTTGACAATTCTGATAGGTGTTCCTTGTGGTGCGTGGATGATCCCAAATGCAATTGCCAACTTTTCACTATGGTGGTTGATATTATGCTCCTTCTGCTCCTCCTCCACATCATGCAACACATGGTCTGCATCTAGCATGTAGCCTTCGTCCTTTATCTTCCCATACAATTTCTCTAACTCTGCATAGATTTCCTCTGTCTGCGGGTGTGATCTATCTCCCACAAGGAAAGTGTGCACCTTGCTATTGACCTCAATCCAACTGCATCCAGGCATCTTCTTGACCTTCCTGTCTTTCATCATTTTTCGCACCTTCTCCACCTCATTCCATTCACCAGATGCTGCATAGATATTTGACAGCATCACATAAGGTGCTGCATTTTCAGGTTCTAACTCAAGAAGGCATTCTGCTGCACATTTTCCTAGTTCTATGTTTTTGTGCATTCTACAGGCCCCCAGCAAGGATCCCCACACAGCAGCATCAGCTTTAATAGGCATTTTATCAATAAAATCTCGTGCATTGTCCAGGTGCCCAGCACGACCAAGAAGATCAACCATGGCACAGTAGTGCTCTGCTATAGGTGCCATGCCATAAGATTTACTCATTTGATCAAAGTAACGCCACCCATCATCCACTAGGCCTGCATTACAGCAGGAAGAAAGAACACCAATGAAGGTGACCTTGTCTGGGTTTGTGCCAGAGAGTCGCATTTGTTCGAAGAGTTTAAGGGCTTCCCTGCCACACCCATGCACTGCATACCCTACGATCATCGCATTCCAGGAGACCACATCTGGTTTACACATTTTATCAAAGACCTTGCGTGCATCCTCAATTGCTCCACATTTGGCATACATATCTACCAGTGCACTTCCCACAAAAACATCTGACTGAAAGTTATTTTTAATTACATCTCTATGGATCTCTTTGCCCTGCTCCAGAGCTACCAAATTGGCACATGCTGGCAAAACGCTGGAAAGAGTGTCCAGGTTTGGTTTCACATCTGTAACTTGCATTTGCTGGAAGAGCCTCAGAGCCTCGTCAAATTGCCCACTGTGCACAAATCCTCCAATCATCACATTCCATGAGACCACATCTCTCTCAGGTATTTTCCCAAACAGCTCCAGGGCCTCAACAATCCGTCTATTTTGCACAAACCCTGCAATCATCGCGTTCCATGAGACAACATTCCGCTCAGGCATCTGCTCAAAGAACTCCAAAGCTTTCCCCACATTCCCATTCTTTGCACATCCTGCAATCATAGCATTCCATGCCACAGCATCTCGCATGGGCATTTTGTGAAAGAGCTCCAAGGCCTCGTCAAAGAGCCCACCCTGCGCATACCCTGCAACCATGGCAGTCCATGAAACCACATCTCGCTCAGACATTTTGTCAAACACTTGCCGTGCATCCTCTAAACTTCCACATTTTACATACATATCTACGAGGGAACTCCCCACAAAGACATTGGATTCAAATCCACCTGTAATTACTCTTTCATGGACCTTCTTGCCCTGTTCCAGTACTGCCAAACTGGCACAGACTGGGAGCACACCAGCGAATGTGAACTCATTCGGCTGCACGCCTGCCTCTTGCATTTGAGAAAACAGGTTCAAGGCTTCATCAGAGAGCCCATGCTTTGCATAAGCTGCAATCATGGCCGTCCATGAGACTACATTTCTTTCAGGCATATCTTCAAACACTTTGCATGCAAACTCCATATTCCCACATTTCACATACATGTTAATAAGTGTGTTTGTCAAAAAGATATCTTGGCATTGAAACTGAGTTTGAATGATGTGGGCATGGGCTAGTTTGCCTTCTGGGAGCCTTTTTTTACTATTACAGGCACGCAAGAGAGAGGCATAAGCAGTGGAATGTGGGCTGTCCGTGGACTGTAAGATGGTAAGCGCCTCTCTGATTCGGCCATCCTCGCACAGTTTTCCCACATTCTTAGTGATGGTGTTGATGTCAGTATTAATGTGAGTGCAGAGAAAGGCTTTGGGAGAGTGAGAGTGAAGCATGTCTATACCATCCGATAATGGCATTGCCGTATTATTAGCTTGTCATTTTGTATCTCGGTAAATATTAGTGCAAAGAATGATGGTTTTATGTATATATATATGTAATTTCAGTTGGCAGTACACCTGCGCCAGCAAAACCTCTTTTGTATAAGAGTCACTGACAGTGGTAAAACCTCTATTATATAAGAGTCATTGACAGTGATAAAACGGAACCGTCTTTGATACCCAAATGGCTTTCCGTTGCTTAGAATAATAGTAAAGCGCATTTACAGAGTGTTTTTATTAAACAACATAAGGATTAATAATCCGCACTCAAGCTATCTTGACCTCGTAGCAAAACCTATAATTTATTCAATTCGGGAGTGGTATATTGAATGCAGTTTAAATGGCCTTCGACGTCTTCTGTGGAACAATTGTCTGGGTTTCATTTCCAGGTGCCATTCATTTCCTCTCACCTTTGTTGCAAATTGATCGCGTGGTTACATGGTGGGTGTGGTTTTTCCAAGTCGCATTCATTTCCTCTGGCCTCTGCTGTAGAGCGATTGTGTGAGATTCGTTTCCAGGTGTCATTCACTTCCTACGACCTCCTTCGCAGAGCGATTGTGTGGGATTTGAAGTTTGCAGAGCGTTGTGGGTGTGATTCTTCGGAGTGATCGATTATTTGATTGCTTGCTCTTCGGGAAATAACTGGAAATTGGGCAGAGGTGTCGAGGGAACGTATGTTCATAGGTTGCAACTAGGTTTTTTCCCATCAGAATTTCTTCGTTGGGTGAGGTTTTTAATGGCCGCAATGGTAGGCAGTGGTGTATTGCGTAAGGTTTTTTCAACTGTTGATGCTTTTGTTCCCAGGTCACATGTGTCATTCATCCACTCTTTTGAGTTGTGTTGCAAAGGGTTTGCACTGTTAGAAGCGTCATGAAATATATATATGTTAAACGTTCTACAAAATGATGATATTTATTCGAAATTCAGTGAGAAATTGTTAGATTCGTAGATTTGAGTGATTATTTCTGTATAATCCGAGTGTTTTACTGGTTTTTCAACATGCTTAATCTATTTATACATTTAGAAATGGATTTTGAACAACAAAAAATAGTATCATTCTGTAAAACAGCGAGACAACACTTATATTGAGTGTTGTGGTTCATCAAAGTAAACATTATGGGTATGCTTATTTCCTCTCATAACTTCAATTGGTTCTTCCCTAGTAGGTTGGTGTCTATCTTGATCGTTATTTTTTTACCATTGTCATAACATAGTTACTACTTGTTTGGAGTGGTTGTGTTTATTACTTGTTTACAGTGGTTGTGTTGTGTTGTTAAGTGTTCTTCTATTGTATATGGAAGTGGCTCATGTATCACGTGTAGAGGTGATTTTCAATTCTGGGTATTGCATGGTTTGGATCCTTGGTGACTCTAGTTGTGTTGTGTCATTAAGTGTTTCTTTTTAACATATGGTAGTGGTTTATGTATCACGGGTAGAGGTGATTTTCAATTTTGGATATTGCATGGTTTGGATCGTTGGTGACTCTATATGGCAATTTGGTTTTTATTGTTATAAGTGTTGGGTTTGTCAAAACAATTTTTTTTAAGATACTTCTTATATATACAGAAAATTATTTATATCAATAGCTAGAAAAACATCGAAAAGACAGAAGGGTATATACAATGAACATCATATCCTCTTATGTAGCGATACTAAAACAACTATGAAATCAAATAAGCGGTTGGATCTAATAATTTGGCATATCTAATCAGTGATGCCCCTTTTGCAAGGAGTTGCATATGTATCTCATCTTGCCATAATTGACAAAAAGATGACTAAGAACTAACCTCATTATCGAAAACAAACTTGCAATTGAGTTTCCAAAGGATATACAAAGCAAAAACTCTCAAAGAGTGCCAAATACCAACCAAGGGATCTTGTATCACCGATCTGGAATCACCAAACAAAATTGTCCACCAATGCAAATGCCCCTGAAGAATGTTTATCAATTGAGATTGAATCTAAGCCCAACAAGATCTTGTAAAGGAGCATTCCCACAAGATGTGCTTCACTAATTCTGACATCAAGCAAGAGGGGTAAAGGCCATCGGAAAGACCACTTTTAGCCAGCCGGGCTTTAGAGGGGAGACCTTGGTAGATCACCAACCAAGTGAAAACCCATAGCTTATAAGAAGCTCGAATCAACTAGACACCATGCAACTGTTGAAACCAATGGCTCTCTGCATCCAAAGAAATCCACTTGGCATTGAGAATGGGGCCTAATTCATGTCGTTGATGCAAAATGGAGTAGAGCTTATGAGAATCATACTAGGTCGAGGGATGTCCAAAACGTCACTGCCAATCTTGCCAAAAAGGACCAGCCATATCAATATTCATCTTAAAAAGTTCCTCGTGAGATATGAGCCCAATAATTTCCATCAAGGTCCTCCTCCAAGAAAGTACACATCTCCTCTAACTATCGTCGAGCCTCCCAAAGCTCTCTCCTATGCTTTTGCACAATCATGCGACCCCATCCCCTGATAAAATTCACAGTACGACGAATGGTTTCCTCCCACCATAAAATCCACCCTTTGTGCCCCCTAGGACAAAGAAAAAAATTCCATACACTATGCACCAAAGCCTGGAAATCTACAAACTCCAAATGGGAAACATTAAGCTTGAACTAAGATGAAGGTTTGGAGTCCACCACATGCCCTACCAAAATAGAAGTCATAATGGGTAGGTGATCTGAACCTATAGTTGCAATCAACACATCGGTCAGACACATATTCCTAGAAAAGGACATAACATTCCTTAGCCCATATATATGATCCAACCTAGACTAAACCTTGACAAAGCCTTGTCTAAGGTTGGACCAAGTAAACCATCCACCATAGTCAACCCCTTTCTTCCCCCAATTGGGATCAAGCAGTTGAAGAGAGGCTTTACACTTAGACCAAGCCTGCTTCTCTAGTGTTAGTTTTATTACAGCTCAAGGAGTGACCCGAGCAATTGTGTGGATTACTATGTTATTTAAGGATTGGTGTGTTTGTCAAAACAATTTTGCATTCTATTTAGCTTATGTTTGCTTCTTGGATCATATCTCTTTTCATTGTTGGTTTGGAACTCTAGTTTTTATGTGTGGAGTTGGGCTCCCAAGTTATTATTGTCATTGTTTGCAAGGACCAATAAAACTATAGAACAATGATTCAAGCTCTCAAGTTTCATCCTCATTTTTTCTAGAGCAAGCTAGGCATTGCTTAACACATTAAAGTATAAGCTTTTGTGTATATTGATCAAAAATGAAGGGAGGGTCTTAGGGAAGTATGTCACTTTCAACCAATTCTTTGGGGTAGATTGAAAGATAGGCCCATCAACACATTGTCTCCGTCATTTAGATTTGGAAATCAATTAATTTAGTGAAATTGGTAGTGATGAAACATGAGAGCACTTATATATCTATTGAGAAAAGTGTACACAATTTGTAGCCACCCTCTGGAAATTGTATACCCTCAAGTCCTATGACATGTGTATTCAATGTGGTTGTGGCAATTGTTAATGCCCTCTCTCTAGCCCCCACAACTTCCCTACCCATGACCTCGATAACCTCCTTGCCCATGATACCTGCAACCTCTTTGTTCGGTCTACATCTCACCTATGACCTTATGTGGGCTTGTATTTATGTCCTTGGCCCTACCCATGTCCGCAGACTCTCCTTGCTTTCATCCCATATCCTCATCCCTCCTTGTGTCCTCACCCTCCACCCCATTTCACTCACTCTTGTCTCCTTTACTAGCCCATTGGTACCATCATCCCTCCCATACCCTCTATCCCTAACCCCCATCCCCTCCATCCCTCTTCTTCCCTTCCCATCGATGGGTTCTCCCAACCCTACAATCCCCTCCCCACCCACAAACCCTCATAAACCCATGCTACCTCTCTCTTTCGTATCTACAAACCCCAAACCTACAAATCTTTTTTACAGTGTGCACCTTAGTACATGATGGATGATGATTCACAACAACAAAGTGCCATAGGGAAGACACATAGTTTAGGGAAATGACAACATAATTCAAACAGGGAATATAAATGATGCCCCAACGAGATCAGATTGTGGGTTTAATGAATTCATTAAATAACTAGAACAACTTGAATTAATGAACTATAAATTATAGGTAGAGGTCCATGTGCTTACCACCAGGGTTTTGAAAGTACACTCTGAAAACCACATGCTCAAATAACTCATTAATAATGCCATGCCTCAAGAATCCTTCAACCCCTGGGTGACTCCCTCCATGTTGAAATGACAAACCTCAAGAATAATAGGATGAAATCAAATCTTATCATACATTATTCAAATTGGAAACCAAGACCTAGCTTGGTTCTTGGGTGGAGGTTGCTGGGGGTAAGGACAAGCGCGTCGCCCTCCCCACATGTGCATATGTTGAGGAAGTTGTTCAAGCCAAACTCATTGAATAATGTACTAGACAATCCCATGAGTCGAACCTCAAGGTGAGGAGTTCCCCCATCACCTTAGAACACTTCAAACCCCTGTGCAAGTTGGGGCCTCTTTCCTTTGAGACACTTTGGATCCTTTGAACTTGGCCCTAGAGAGTGCATGGTTTGGCTTGGACTTCACTCTCTTCTTTCACTTTGAGACATTGGGATTTACATTTCAGGCCCTTTGGGCTAAGCAACGAGTATTTTCTCTCCCCCATAGGTGCTAGCAGGAAAAACCCCCCTATGACTACACCAGGGTTCAAAAGGTAGGCGGATCAATTAACCGTCTAAAAGTCAAATACTTTTCTAAACTACCCCAAACATACCGAAACGTATACAAGAAAAGCAAAGATGAGAGAGGTCGGATAACTATACCTCTACTCCACGTCCGGTGATGACCTCCTCGTGCTTGGAAGTTTCGTTGACTGCACGCCTCCTCCCAGGGCTAACCTGCATCCAAAGATTGACAAACGGGAAACGACTAGCATGTTATTCCATATACAAATTAAGGTTAGATTTTAGAACATAAACCAATAAAATCATTCAATACACCATGATTTGGGACATGAAAAGTAATTATTTTATTAATGACTCAATGATTATACCTTTACAATCAAAGCCGGCTACCGCTCCGTGAACCTGGTCCGGGCTCCTCTTCACCAAGCTCCAAGTGCACCTTTACATAAGCCTCTCCTCTCAACCTTTTGATCTCTTCTTGGGAAGTGAATGGGTTCTGATGGAGGAAGAAGGGCTAATGGGGAAATGTTGAGGCAATTCTCACAAAAGGGTTGCAATAACTTGGGCAAGGAGGGGATGTGAAATGGGCAGAGTTTCATTGTTCTTATGTCTAGATGTAAAATGAGACCCCAACACCTCCTTTTATATGGGAAAATGACGGTTATTCGGTTGGGTGACGGGCTATAGCAGGTGGATTAGTTGGGAAACTACCCAATAGTCCGTAATCTCAACGAATTCCTTGCAACTTTTTAGTTTTTGCAACTTTTACAAGTATACGCGGGTTGTAATGGTGCAACATGTGTATGTACGTGAGTTGTAGTGGTGCAACAAGCATATGTACGCGGGAAGTAGTGGTGTAGGGCACGTACATATTCAAAAAAATGGTTTTTAAGAAGAATAACTCATCGGTGCTTTGGCAAAAAATGCAATTAAGAGGGTCAAAGGTCAGGTATGCATGTGTAGAGCAATTTAGGGTTATAACATATGCCCCCTAATGTGTGAGATCAGAAGATCATCTAATGGCTGAAATACATTACAAAATATTCACCAATGTACGAAACGAGTGAGCCCGAAACTAGAGTTCGGGAGGTGCCATCTGCAAAAATAACAATTGTCTCTCTGAGGCGGGCATACCCATGCTTTAGATGAAATAAATCATGGCTGCCAATCAAATATACTACAGATCCATGTCATATAACTATAGAAAGTGTAGCCGCGAGCAATACACAATTGATCTACATCTCAAAATCAAAGATATGCAAGTATAATATCCATCTTCAAGAAGCCAATAACGCCCGATGGTTGAAGATGAGGTCTTCATAGCTCGAACAACAACTTCAAGATCTTCAAAACTCGGGTAGGAGTACAATGTGAGTGTATGACTTTACTACCCAGAGGTCTGTGATGGCTTGTCGGGAAAAGACAAGAGGATCTCGATGATTAGGCAAAGAATTTCGTTGATTTTGAAGCAAGACTTGACTGGACTTTCAGGATGGCTGAATCATGAGGTCAAGAGACAAATTGCAGAAAGGTCGACTCAAGTTGGGTGAAACTTCCCTTGGACAAAAGAACAAAAGATGATCAGACCCAGGCAACATGACATTGACATAAGTTCACGATGCAGGAGGCAACACAAACTCTCCATGTGTTTAGAAGAGTAACCAAATGGAGGAGGACATAGCTCTATGCAGTGAGAACAACTTCCTAAGGTCATACTAGATCCCAATGCTTGACGAACAAACATAAGGATGTGTTTTTTCCAAGGGAGACCCATCGTGCTGCCAAGAAAGAATATATATTTCCTGTCCCCTCTTTTTGGGTATTTTGATTTTTGTTGGTCTTTTTCAAATTTTTAAAGAGCTTGAAAAAGAATAAAAGAATGCTATGTTACACAGGAGGAACGAGTGTCGCAAGAAAGCATACTAGTTCCAAGCGCAAAGAACACACTAATGCTCAGAGCAAGGAGACATGTGCAGGAAAAGGACACTCGGGGAAAATTCCTCCATGGGTCAAGGTGTTAGGTCGCAGAGGCAAAGTGCTACAAGGCTTGCGTATAAGGCATGCTTCAAAGGTTCAGTTGAGAGAAACATGGAGCCGACATTAGGCCAAAGACGCAAAGATGAAAACATGATTAACAAGACACAATGAAACCTCCTTCAATGTGTTTTTAACGAGCCCAGAGAAGGTAAGATCGATGGTTTTTTCACGTTTAGAGAGTCTGAAAAAACGTAAAAGAAGACTCCAAGGAGTACCTTTTTCGAAGATAGTCTAGTTGGTTCGAAAAAGGGGTAAACTGGCACCGAAAAGACGTATATTCAAAACCATTTTAACGAGTGTGACAAAGACAAGATCACTCAGCAATCTTTTCAATTTTAAGGAATCTGAAAAGAGATTAACTATGGACTCACTGCCTTTTTCTGGATTTAGTCTCCTTAGCCCAAAAAAGTATAAAAGTTATTGAGGAGAACTCTCCCAGCGAGACGAAACTCTCGAGGCATACCTTTTTCCTCCATAATCCATAGGCCAGAAAAAGGGGTAAACTCGTGCCAGTAGATGTTCTTCTATACCAATTTAACGAGTATGAAGGAACAAGGTCACTCGACGATCTTTTCAATTTTAGGGAGTCTAAAAAGAGCTTGACTATGGACTCCGTGGGGATTCCTTTTTCGTAAGTAATCTCCAAGGCCCGAAAAAGGTGATAAACCAAAACCAAGGAGAATGTTCCTTTTTCCTAAATTTAGTCCCTCGGGCCCAAAAAAGGGTTAAACTTATACCTGAGAATACTCTTCTAGCGAACCGAAGTTCCTAGAGCATACCTTTATTCGTACAATTGACCGTCCAAACCGAAAAAGTGTAAACTATCGTCGGACAGACGTGCCTTCAAATTTGAGTTTGGCAAGTGTGAAGGGCAACAAGATCGCTCAACAATCTTTTCATGTTTAGAGAGTCTGAAAAGGGATTATAGAAGACTCCAGGGGGCTACTTTTCTCAAGTAATCCCGACAAGATCACTTGTACCAAGAGGGGGAAGCAAGGTCTCCCATGCTCCCATTGGATAAACGAAATGATCAATTGTTGAGACCAAGTCTCGAGAAGGAAAACATGATTGCACAAGTTCCTGCTCAGAAGTAATTGAACATCGAGGATAAGACACCACATAATTAACCTGTGGCGGGGTAGAGTCTACACAAACACTAGGAACATATCAAGGGGCAGCCTGAACTAACGTCGAATTAGGATGGTCATTATCAGATGCCAGCTGGTCGATAGTGACAATGCTTCCATTATGAGGGAAATGCATCACCTGGAAAAGCGTAGACACCACAACATTCATAGCATATACATAATCACGCCCGTGAAGCATATTGAAATCTAACGGGCCTTGCACCACTATAAAATCGACAAGGATAGTCTTCCCACCTAATAAGATAGGCAACAAAGGAAGAACCCCCAAATATTCACTAGGATGTCTGTCAAAATCCAACAGCTCATGCGAAGCAGACACAAGCTCGGGAGATCCCAAGGCTTGCCAAACCGAGGAGGATAAAATACTTGCAGAGGCTCCTTCATCCACAATACATCGATAATTTTTTGTTGAATTAACTTCAACCATTATTTGAAAAGGTGCAGAAGAAGGAAGACAAGGCTCAACAAGATCATTCCAATCGAAGGAAACCATCCTAGGGCTTGGAGGGGGTGTGCTCAAAGTGAGCAGAATGCCCCTTGTTCTGAAAGTACCGAACTAGAAATGTTAAAAACATAGTTAGTAGACATCTCACTCCCCAAGAGAAGAGTGAGATCAACCGAAGATTGCATCGACGTGACCACTTTTTTAGACTTGACACCCTCCAATAGAAGAGTGGGATCAACCAAAGATTGCATCGACGTGACCACTTTCTCAAACGATGGTTGAATAGCGAGACTACATGGTCTAAAGGCACCTCACCCCCCAAAAGAGGAGTGGGATCAGTTGAATACTGCATCGCCTTGACCACTTTCTTAACCAATGGCTGAATAGGCTGCGAGACTACATGGTCTAAAGGCACCTCACCCCCAAAAGAGGAGTGGGATCAGCCGAAGACTGCATCGGCATAACCACTCCATCAACCAAACATTGAATAGACTATGAGGAAACCTCAAAAGACTTAGAATCAGAAGATCTTATATACAGGGACCAAAACCTTCATACCTCTAGAATGTCAGGGCACATATGAGTAAAGTGATCTCCTTTGCAAAGCTTACAAGGGAACTTAGGCTTACGTCCTATCCGTCTAGGTTTCTCAACAGAATCAATGACCCCAACATGAATAACAATGGTTGGTTGCACATCTCCAACATGACTTGTAGAGGTTGGTGATGGGTCGATAACATGACTCGTAGAGGCTACCGACCTATCGCTAATATGACTAGTAGTAACTGGACTTTCTCCCCCAACATGACTTGCAGAGGCTGGGTGCTTGCCCCCAACATGACTTGCAGAGGTTGGGTGCTGGTCTTCAACATGACTTGCAAAGGTTGATGAACTATCTCCAACATGACTTGCAAAGGTTGGTGACCTATCTCCAACATGACTCGCAGAGGTTAGTGATTTCTTCTTCCTATTCTTCCTCTTTCTATTTCGTTTAGACTTTTGATTACTAGTATCTATACTTTCACCGGAGAAGGTAGAAGGAGGAGGAGAAGATTTCATTGACGAAGGAACATAAACATGATGCCCATGACATAAAGTGCTTAATTGAGAAGCGTTAAGAGCATTCAGGACATTTGGAATGGTACCCAACCAAACCGATAGTCCCACATTCAACCCAGGAATGTACAAAGTGGCCATCAAAGGGACACCAACGTTTCCGAAGAAAGGAAAAACACAAGAATCCCCTTGCGAAGGGGTTCCTTGGTTGGTATCGTCGGGAACTTTAGCCATGAAGATATTATGCACAGGTTCTCCCCTTGCGAGATCATTCAAGTTCGTAAAAGTCTCACACACTGACTTCGATGAACCAGTGTTATCAAAACAACGCCAATAAAGAAGCAACTCCACGTTTCTAAGTGGAATACCGAAAAGTCCTCACGATCGGTGTAGTGGGCGGTCTACCACCTTAGGTCAGAGACCCAAAGCAATGACTGACTAACTCACTATGGAAAACCAGGGAGCACAAAACACACACTAAAAGTTCTTAAAGGCAAATCAAGCATACGATTATCTAGTAGGAAGAACAGTTACGTCAATCAACACTAGAGAAACTAACCGGTGCAAGTGCAACTCAAACACGAAATCACCCTCTGAGTATACTTTTTGAAGCGTGACCCGACGTCTGCCCTAGGTACCGTGGTATACCCCCACAATCACCCGTGTAAGTCCCTTGAATATGGGCAACTAAGTTTCCAACTCACAAACAATCACCAGGCGGGTACAGTCGACAGTCGGGCAGATCGCAATGAGCAGGATAACAAGTCTGAAACCTACCGAGGGTATCGAAAGCAAGTGGTTCAGAGGACAACAGAGATCTCGAATGGATTCGAGGTCCACGAAGCTCCATAGGCAAATGCAAGCGATAGTATTCCCACGACAAATCCTCAATATGTGTTCCCCACTACGTTTAGTCTGGCTTTGGAGGGGTTATCTCCGCTACATTTCCTCACGCGACCTCATGTTTAGCCCCTGTGTTAGAGGGGGGTCTTGGATAACTTTCACGTCACTGGACTTTAACACTCCCTAGCTCTGACTCCAATGTTTTTTTGACGGCCTTGAAGAGTTTCCTCTCCAACCTAATTCAAGGCCCTAACCCTAAACTAGTCGGTTGACCCTACATACATAAAAGTCTAATTAATTTTAGGTTTAGCGGATATTGCGGTGAAACTAGTGATGTTATGAGAGACAAAAGGAGGAGAAAAATACAAAACTTGGAAGCAAAATTACTTCTAGTCAAAGTAAAGATTTACAACTAACTATTTGTAACCAACTTTTCCGTAACTAGCTTTTTCAAGATCTTTGAAAAGAAGACCTAAAACGAAATTTCGCTTGACTACAAGCTACTTATGTTTCAAGAAATCAGTAAAGAACTTTAAAAATAGACTCTTTTTCCTTTCTAGTAAAATAACTAACTCCAACTACTTTACCAAACTGAAAATGAAAAATCTTTTTTTTGAAAATGCTTCAAACAGAAAAACTGAAATAAATATTTTTTCCTCTTTTTTCAAAGCAAATGAAAGGGGTAAAAAGAACAACAAGACAAGATTGAAACAAATCTTTGGCCTACTGCGGATCGTAGGGAATGACTAAAGAAACCAAACAAGCAGATCAATCATTCAAAGACTCGCTTAAAACCCTTTCAGAAGTAAACACAAGAAACTTCAAAAAGACAAGTAAATTGAATTATAACCCAAGCTATGGATGTAAAAAAAGAGACTCTGAACTATATCAAGAAACCCTGAGAACTGTAAACCTCAATCATGAAAGAGGTTGACTGCCTCTTTTTTCAAAAAAAAATAAAAATTCTTGAACCAGATATGCTACCGTTGTTTCAGCAACCTGCATATGTACGTGGGTTGTTCATTGATCAGGACGCGTATGTACGGAGGATGACCTAAAGAAGGGCGCGTACACCTCGGTACTTCCTCAAATAAGAAAAAAACAGACAGTCTTATAGGGCAGGGAGAACTGGTATGGCACCTGAAGGTGACCAAAATCTATTAAAAGACTCAGAGGACTCAACAGAAACTCGAAAGGCAGAAAAACCAATTAGACAACCCGAAATCCCCTAAAATACCCTAGAGGTTTCCCCAATATGGTCGCGATTTCTGCTAGTGGGAAAAAACCCCCTATGACTACACCATGGTTCAAAATGTAGGCAGATCAATTAATCGTCTAAAAGTCAACTACTTCTCTAAACTACCCCAAACATACCAAAACTTATACAAGAAAAGCAAAGATGAGGGAGGTCTGGTAACTATACCTCTACTTCACGTCCGATGATGATCTCCTCGCACTTGGAAGTTTCGTTGACTGCATGCCTCCTCCCAGGGCTGACCAACATCCAAAGATTGACAAACGAGAAATGAAAAGCATGCTATTCCATATACAAATTAAGGTTAGATGTTAGAACATAAACCGATAAAATCATTTAATACACCATGATTTGGGACAGGAAAAGTAATTCTTTTATTAATAACTCAATGATTATACCTTTACAATCAAAGTCGACTACCGCTCCGTGAACCTGGTCCAAGCTCCTCTTCACCAAGCTCCAAGTGCACCTTTACATAAACCTCTCCTCTCAACCTTCTGATCTCTTCTTGAGAAGTGAATGGGTTCTGATGGTGGAAGAAAGGCTAATGGGGAAATGTTGAGGCAATTCTCACAAAAGGGCTGCAATAACTTGGGCAAGGAGGGGATGTGAAATGGGCAGAGTTTCACTGTTCTTATGTCTAGATGTAAAATGAGACCCCAACACCTCCTTTTATATGGGAAAATGATGGTTATTTGATTAGGTGACAGGCTATAGCAGGTGGATTAGTTGGGAAACTACCCAATAGCCCGTAATCTCAACGAATTCCTTGCAACTTTTTATTTTTTGCAACTTTTGCAAGTATACGCGGGTTGTAATGGTGCAACATGTGTATGGATGCGAGTTGTAGTGGTGCAACAAGATTATGTACGCGAGTAGTAGTGGTGCACGACGTGTACATATTCAAAAAATGGTTTTTAAGAAGAGCAACTCAACAGTGCTTTGGAAAAAAATGCAAGTAAGAGGGCCAAAGGCCAAGTATGCTTGTGTAGAGCAATTTAGGGTTATAACAATAGGATTTTCTTTTATGCAAATATAATGAGATCCTAGGTGGTTGGGCTCAAACAGACTCAAGAATATATGGAAACTGCATGAAGAGTGGGGAAATGGGTAGTTATTCGAGATCTTAGAAATGTGATTAGGGATTCCCCTAAGGTGGACCTACCCTAGACCTATCAAGACATCCTCATCGAGACATGCATGGGGTATCAAATATTTATATTAGGAGATGGGATTGTAATGTGGCTTTTTAGTCCTCTTAGGGTTCATTCCACAATGCACTCAAGGCCTAGGATATTCTCTTTTTGACCAAGACCCATTGGAGCCCTATTTGGGTTGTTCTAGATTACCTAGATTAGCATTGCTTCTTAGTTTGTAGATAGGGGAACTGGAGTTTGGGTTGGGTTCGGGAGGAATTTCTTGTTATATTAAGGATTCTCTCCACATCAACCATCGTGATAGCTTCAAACGATTCTGACAGTTCATCTAGGTCCATATTAGGGCATGTACCCCCTTGCACAATATGTTCACATCACAATGTTGTTAAGATATTTAGACACTCAAGAGTTAGTTAAGATCAACTTGGTCTAATGTGTAGAAGTTCATTTTCATTGGATATTATGAAGATGTAAAAGGTTTATAGACTTCTTCATACTCATTCCAATGAAATTATTATTAGGAGAGATGTTAATTTTGATTGACCTATGTTCCTAATTCAACGTTTGTGCCATCTTTGGCCTATGAGCCATCTTCAGCCTATGAGCCATCTTCGGTGATTGTGCCATCTTCTATTCACAACTTCTCTACTAATGCTCCTATTATGGTTTTTTCTTTAAATGATGACAGTGAGGATGAAAATCCACCTCCGACTCCTGACCTCCCTCCAATTGGGTTCATTGAACATGAACCTACACAAGTGTCGCAGAGTCCTACGTGGGTCCATACAACATGAGAAATAGTTAGTGATCTCGACGATAATCCTTTAGATGGGTATCGTACACATTCACAGTTCTGTGATCCTCCTCTCTTTTGGCTCAAGTTTCAAAGACTCATGATCTAGACACATTTGCAAAATATTATGGCCATCTCGATTGGGATGTAGCAATGAATGAAGAATATTGTTCTTTAATGGTGAATGATACTTGGGATCTTGTACCTCTTATGAAAGGAAGAAAAATTGTTGTATGTAGATGGGCGTGTAGAATTAAGTATGCATTAGATGGAAGTGTTGAAAAACATAAGGCTCGATTAGTTGTCGAAGGATTTTCTCAAGTAGAAGGGATTAACTACAATGAAACATTTTCCCTTGCAACTAAAATGAATTCCATCTACTTCGTTCTAGCCCTTGTTGCTTCATATAAATGGGAGGTCCATCAAATGGATGTTAAACATGCCTTCTTACATGGGGACTTGCAAGAAGAGATTTATATGGAACAACCTCCTAGCTATATCCAGAATGATTCTAGCCTTGTTTGTTGCCTTAATTTTTTTTTTATATGGCATGAAGTAAGCTCCTTGAGCTTGGTATATTGAAATGGATATCTTTCTTCTTGAAACCGACTTTTCTAGATGTCATTCTGACCCCAATATCTATACCAATAAAGTAGATAACCATCTCATGATACTTGTTGTTTATGTTGATAACCTTATACTCACTAGTAGTGACTCCAAATATTTAACTCATGTGAAGTCCAACCTTAAGAAAAAAATTAAAATGATAGACTTAGGACATTTGCATTATTTTCTTAGCTTCCAAGTCTTGCAAACCAAGGAAGGAATTTCCCTTTCTCGATCTAAGTATGCATGTGACCTTCTTTGTCGCTTTCACATTGAATATTGTAAACTAGTACCATCTCCCTTCTAGTTTGGAGTCTTGATGCCACCTATACTACACCCGAAGTAAATGCCACTTTGAATTGTCATTTAGTTGGTAACCTTTTGTATTTGACTCATGCCCATCTTGATATTTCCTTTGATTTTGATATTGTTGCATGGTATATGCAAACACCCTATGAGAGTCATTGAAAATCAACATAAAGGATACTTTGGTATATTTGAGGTATAATTCGGTTTAGGATACATTATAGTTCAAGGAGGACTCCTTTGTTGGTTGGTTTCACTAATTCTAATTAGGCTAGCGACCATGATGATTAGAAGTCCACAACAAATTATGTTTTCAATCTTGACTCTAGACTTATCACTTGAGGCTTGTAAAATGTAATGTGCCTTGCTCTTTCTTCAATAGAAGTAGAGTATCGAGCAATAGTCAGTGTAAGTCAAGAAGTCATTTGGCTTTGGAAAATCTTTTCAAAGTTTTAATTCTAACAATAACATCTGACCACACTTTGGTGTGATAACTAGAGTGTCGTTCAACTCGCCAAAGATCTAGTTCAACATCAATGCAATAAACACAATGAGATACACATGCACTTCATCATAAAGCTTCTTCAATATTGTGTTCTTGAAGGGCATTATTGTCCTATAGGCGATCAAGTTGTAGACATTTTTCATAAAATCTTTTACAAAAGAGAAGTTTTCCAAAGTTTGAACTATGTTAGGAGTACAGGAAGTTGTCATTAAGGTGGGATAGGCTATAATGCCTCCTTCCTTCTTGTATTGTGTCACCTTTGTAAATCCTTCAGTCCCATCCCAAGTTGTTCTTAAGGGGGGATGTTGGGATATTTAAAAACATAGGAGATAATCAAGATCAAGTTTGTCTAATGTGTCTTTAGGTAAATTGTGTTTCTTTAGTATGCATTCTAATTATCTGGTCTAACAATCACAATTATGTTAAAGACATAAAGTGATCCAATGGTTCATCTTCTCCTTGATACTAACAACTACATTTCTTCCAAGAGATCATATTTTCATTCATATGCTTGACTTGTTTCAACTTGCCCCACCATATAGAAGTCTTTCCTTAAAAATGGTATATGGCAATCTTGACTTCCAAGTTGGATGAGTAATTTTGTAACTAAAAATAATTTTTTAATCCAAGCAACCAAGCTTCAACCTCTTTTCCCTTCTTATTTTCTCCATAAAAAATTGGTGGCTTGAAGTTCAAACTCTCCACGCTTTGGCTTGCAAATTATCCAATTCATGCCTTCTCCTTTGATGTCCAACATGGGATACTTTTGGGCTGCTCTTTGATTCTTCAAACAAATGTGATCACTTGGTTGAATAAGCGAGTAATGTGGTTTGTGAGTCCTGTTAACACTCCTTGAATGCTTAGATCCTCTGTAGGTCTCCTTTCTTGCATGAGGTATGCCTTCTGCCTCATGTCTTGAACTTGATATGTTATTTATTTGTTTCTAGAACTGATTCAAACTCTGTAACAATTGAGTGTTTACATGCTTTTGTTCTTCCTAGGCTCTTATTAGCCTCTCATTACCAACCTTATTACTCTGCACTTCCATCCTCAAACTCTTCATGGTCTCTATCATCTTTATTGGCTCCACCCTTCCTTTGTGTCTATTGAACTTTGTTTCCTCATTGCCTAAAATAATGTTCAGGCCTTTCACTTCCTCTTCATGGTTGTAGGTTCACTGTGCATCTTCCATGTTCACTCTCCATTGCAAAATTCCATTAATTATGCTACATGTCCTTTTTCCATCTCAATTTATGAAGAACATTGATGCATTGATCCAAATTTTGAGTCTTCGGACATGTTCTCTTTTGAAATAGATTTCCAATGGATATACTCATACCCCATTTGGTTCTCTGATTTGGAAATTATGGCTCTTTGAATTTTCCATTTTTGGCACTTTCCGATTGGCACAATCAGGATAAGAGTCCAACTTTTGCCACCTATAAAAGAAAATATGTCAAGAATTGAGATAATGTATGCCACCTATAAAAGAAAACATGTCAAGAACCGAGAGAACTTTTGCATAGGGAGCTAATAATACTAGTGATAGTGAGTACACAACAACCTTTGAATTGTAAATCTAATGCTCCTAACAAGTTTTGCATCAATTTGAAACTGTCAACTTTGTCCTTTTTGCATTTTCCCCTGACTTAGAATTTTTAGCCAAAATGGCTATCTCTCAAATAGAGTAAAAATGGGAAATCTTTACTTAGACAAAGTTGTCTATCTCATTGAGGAGGTAAAATTTTGAGTAATACAATTTTTCTAGATTTGCGATCTAGGGTCACTTTTCCTCCTCAAAAAATCCCTAAAATCCCTAAAAAGTAGCTTGGAATAGTGGATTTTGGCTTGTTTCCACATCCCCATTTCAAACCCCATAGAAACTAACCAATTACTTCACGAGGTGTTTTCATGTCTACTTCCTTGACTCCTTGTAAAAATTTCATCAACAACATGACCTCTATTTAGGAGTACTAACATGTTCTTAAAAATCCCCTAATTTTCCATTTTTAGAAATATGGAGCAGAAATGGTTAGTGGCCCTCATTAACACTTTTGTATTCCTCGACACTATGGAGTTATCCTACAAATTTCACTTGAATTTGAGATTTTATGCTCCTATTATGGCCAAAACAAGTTTTTGGCTCTGTACTTTTTTTAATACTTTTGTCTTTGCTAATGTAGCACTTGAATGATGTGGATGACACATGCCTTCTGACATGGCATGGGTCTCCACCTATTAGCAGGTGAGGTATCCATGTCATCCTCCTCACCACCTAGGTGCCCCATCACTCTCCAGGTCCCTTCCGTCTCTTTCCTCTTTCCCTTTTCTTTTTATTTATTTGCTTTAGGCCCCACCTATAAATGGCGATCCACCTGACTCCCTTCGAACCGTTGATGGGATAGGGGGTCCCACCACTTAATGATACCTCCACTCAACACCTCTGCATTGACTATAGTGATGGGAAGGGTCCCACCTACGACACCCCCTAGGTTGGGGCACACATCCCTAATTGTCAATCTAAGATCAACGCTATGGTGGATTATGGGCCATCAACTAGAACCCAAGTTAATTTTCTCCACTGGTCTCGTAACAACTTACCACTGTTGGTTTGGTGAGGGACACATGGCGGTCATTCATTGGTTACAAGTCCAAATGGATTGTTCCAAAACTAATTGCATTTGGGCTTGTAATCGCCTTTGCTAGTGTAGCCACTCACATCACCCATGGGCCCTACCACCTACGTGCCATGACCCTTACTTTTCCTCCATGGACCATGCCAGTCCATGTCACCCTTCATGTCATCACTGACATCACCAGTACAAAAAATTCTAAAGTTTTAAAATTTCCAATTTTTTTCAATATTGCCCATTTTTTCAAAAATTCAAAATTTAATTGTTCACAGAGTTGCTATTGAAGTTGGAATTTAGCTTCCTTGGGCCAAATTCGACTCCGTGTTCGCCAAATTGACATCCTACAGCCACCCACTACATGCTAGATTTCACTCTAAATTTGGGGATTTTGCTCAAATTTCCCCAAATTTTTCATGGGTCAACTTTGTATCCATGGATTTAATGAAATTCAGGCCCGTGGGCACCTAACAGACACTGAATTTGGGGATTTTTAACCTCCTTTGCCTCAATTACTAAATTTTAGGCCAATTTCCTCAATTTTTTGCACATGAAATTTCATCAAACAATTTACAAGCATAATAAAATTTGTCCTCTGCAAAAATTATAGTCTTCACTTTGATTTATGGCCCATACAACCCCAATGTTGAAACCATGGCTTTGATACCACTTTTTCAAGTACCCAACCACCCTTGTGCTTGTTGGCATGATGGGGTACTCCAAAATTTCTCCAATCTCCCACAAACTCACCATAAAATACATAACTTTGATACCAATCTAATCTCTATCCCATTAAATGATGAACTATGCATATAACATGACAAGTAAACTCATACAATTCACTAAAAATATATACAAAATTATAACAACATATTATTAAATGTCATTCATAACATTTTGAACAGTAAAATACATTAAAATAAAACTCCATGAGGCAATGAACCATAACACCTATCTTTATCAAAAAGAGTCACCTATAGGTTGTGTACGAGGGACATTCCCCCCAATCGTAGGCTATGTTGCACTAACTCTGTCTACAACAAGCCACCCCCAAGTTGGGGCTATGAGTCCACAAGGAAAATTGAGCTCCCATGGTTGGCTACAACTTCCTCACATAGTGCAATACCCAATTGTTATAATTTGTGTGTGTGGGTTTCCACCGTTAGTCGTTAGTCATAACTAATTAGTTAAACTTTCTAGAAAAAAAACTGTGTGGGAGTTTATGAAACATCCCACACAGTTTTTTCCAAAATTTTTAACTAATTACCAATTGTTATAGTCTACTCACTCACATAGCCATCCCAACTCACCAACTCTCTTTCCCCTTTAGCCTACACAACCTAGAGATGTGGATTCCCTTGTCTACAATGCAATTCCTTGGGCTATCTCACCTCTTTCCTAGGCTCCAACACAGACTGGAAATGAAATCTCTTTCCTAGAAGTTAGATATAGGCATCTATAGCCTAATTTTCCGCATGAATTTACAACCATCATAACAACCTTCTATTATAGGATTAAATATCATGTTGCTTCCTCCATCTTGCAGTTTGAATGATGCACAATGATGGTCCAATTCCACTAAACCCAAGGTTAAATTTGCATGTTCCCATCTATCCACTCAACAATCAAGGAAGTCCACTTCCCAAGTACTTTGTTACGCATCCCAAGGTTGATTTAGCCTTTTGCAAGCTAATGTAAGGTACTTCGATTATAATATAATATTATTTTCACACTTTGGCCCATGTGAGCCCCCTTTAATTCCTTCTCACATTTCTCTCTTGTGGAATCATACTCCCCCCCCCCATGTTCATGTCCCTCTCGTATCGCAACCAACAATGCATTCTATTAATAATTTCACGTACATATTTACATAGGTCGGCCCTCAGCCATATTGTTCAATTTTTAGCTTTGATCATATATATACAATTACATTACAAATCAGGGGATCAAAACTGGGGTGTTATAGGGTCTCTTATAGTTAGCAAGGATTCACAAATATTGCATTAAAATGATCAACAAGACAACTAGACCCACCTCACATATCTCCACAAGAAAGGCACAACAAGACATGTAACTCACTTTTGTAGTCTTTGCATTAAATGCATTAAAATAATGACAACACTGATGCATTGCTTTCTAAGTTGTCAAGTCTAGGACTTAGGTGGTTATCTACTCATCGACTTTATATCTTCAACGCCTAAACTTAGCACATTGGCCTAATTCCCGTTCCTGATGCAGTGACTCCCCCTTCGCAAATGCTATCGTGGGGTGAAACATATCGTCATAGATCTTGACAAATCTTGTTCTCTATGACCCACCTTCTTGATCGGATTATGCTTTTATCAACTTCCATGTAGATTCTAAAAACACTCGAACAAACTAGCTAAATTGCTATTGAAAAACAAATTGTATTGTTTAATTAATGCAACATCCTACTATGTACATATACAAACCCCCCACGTGGAAACAACAATTAGAATTATCGCTTCCTCACCATAAACTAGCTCAATTGCAGTGTGTTTCAACAAGATCTTGCACATGGTTAATATGTCCAAATAATTACAGGAATCCTTTCATCCCAGTCATCGTGATGGATGACATAGATCTTAGTTGGAGTGCATTCTAGGATTTTGTTGAAAGCTTTGATAACAATATTTACTTGTAGATGTTAAGGCCTTGTCTTGTGATGTCAAATAATAAATTCCCCAATCATAAATAATTAATTCCCTAACCAATTGAACTTTTGGAACAACAACAACAACCATATGTTGATTCCTCTCTCTAGTACCACCTTATTGACCAAGACCAAGTATTTAAATATAGATTGACAAAGAACTTAAAATGAGTCCCTAGAAAATAATGCTCCCCCCATTTGAATGACAACAACACAAAATTAGTCTAGCACTCAAATTGGCTTCCCCATCAACTAGTGAGCTTTGGTGCCTTGGGACATGAAAAAATTCAATCTTGTCAAAGCCCTAAACATCTTGAAAGATTTTTTGCACTATACGAGCTAGGTTTCGTTGTTTAGGAGGAGACTTTCCATGACAACTCTTAGAATAATCATTGAATCACTTACCACCGATGTTTCATGAGCCCCTCAATATTTAAGAAGCAAGAGGCATTTGAAGAACACTAAAGCCTCACTTTTCCATCTTAGTTTCTTGATTTCCTATAAATTTGATGAAGACTCCTCCCCACCTGCGACCAAGAGGCATCAAGGTTATTACTAGTTAGAGATCATCATCATTATGCTTAAAAGGCCAATATGAAACAATGATGGTTTCATCCAACATAGAGAGCTTCATCCATCTTAATTTTATTTCAAAGCTAAGTTATTTTAAAAAGCATCCACCAATAAAAATGAAAATGAAACTAATAATTGCATCTTTGTACTTAACTTTGTCTTCTTTTCCATTTTTTTTCTTATACTTACATTTACAAACTCGGTAAATAATTTGTTTACATAAATGAGAAAGGGTAGGCTACGACTTCAATTATCGAATGTGTTGGTTGGCTGACAATAGGTATATCAATTGTTTTAGTCATCTCAATTATTAAATTTGTTTGTTGACTGACCATGGATATAGTCCAACTTATAATATTGACATGTGAATTCACAATCAAGATAAGAATGATTTTAGTTTTAAAAAATAGATTTTATATGTCTAAAAAAAAGATGTAAAATAAATTTTTGGTGACTTTAGTTAATATCATTTAATAAAAATAAAATAAAACTATATGCAATGCAAAAATTGTGTAGATTATATCTTTTTATAAATTTAGTCAATATACATCATAATAGCATGTATGTGGACATATTAATTGTTTTTGTTTCTTATAAATACTTAATAAATTTCTAATAAAAATATATTTAAACTAATCTTGTATTAATACTCATATCATATATAAAAACCAAATCACATCAACTCTACATAATATCGATACTTCTATTATATTGATTGTCAAAATCTAACCACACTTATGTGACCACAGTAACTCTATTCAATTTTGATATTTATATTGTATTGATTCTCAAAATTGAAGTGGTGAGATTCTCTATATATACATGTATACGAGTCCATTGACAAGTTCATGCCATGGATACTCATTATCGTAAGATGAATTTTAATTTGTGCGGAGCTGTCACAACATAATGATATATGAACCAATATAAAGATTAACAATAACAATGCAATTACATACCTAATAAGAACACTATTTAAAATCTAAAACTCCATTGTGGTGTTGCACATAATAAAAGGAAAATGAGTAAACTAACATTAAGAGATAAAAGAACGTGCATTGAATGCAATGCATAAAAAGGAAAATGGGTAAACTAACATTAAAAGATAAAAAAAATGTGGGTTGAATGCATTTTCCAAGTATAAATATAACTTTTATAGATAAAGTGTATTGATATCATTGTTTTAAGAAAATAAAGAAAATAAAAAAGGGAAATAATCAAGACATGTAAAAAAAACATTTGATATTGATTATGATTAATATAAACAAAATTTTTAAACCTGTAAAAAACACATTTTTCAAGAAAAAAATATAGTTGATTTTACTTAACTATTATAAATTAAATATTTATATCAAAGCATACAATCATTTCATTTATGAAAGGATGATAGTTAAGTTATATAAATCAACTTTTGTGTTGCATTATAATTCAAATATTGTTAAATATTCATATCAAAGCATACAATCATTTCATTTATGAAAGGATGATAGTTAAGTTATATAAATCAACTTTTGTGTTGCATTATAATTTAAATATTGTTAAATATTTATATCAAAGCATACAATCATTTCATTTATGAAAGGATGATAGTTAAGTTATATAAATTAACTTTTGTGTTGCATTATAATTCAAATATTGTTAAAAGAAGCAAGGGAAAATATTTAGCTAAAACTTTTATACAATCTAATGCCTCCACATTGGAAACTATAAACACAGGTTCAATACTTCAAAAGTCGTAGTAATTAAATTCAACGACATTTGCACAAGATCACAATTCAAACACGTACTTTGTTTGCTCTTTCTGTAAGAGCCAACCTACGAGAGATGAATGGTCGTGGAAGGCACACAAGATAATTTGTTGGAACCGTTCCCTAATCCTAATAAATGTGCCAGGGGAATATGTTAAAAGTTATAAAAGCTTTAAGGAAAAATAAATAAATAAATAAAATGTTTTTATATCAAATTCAAAACCTTAACACGTAACATAGTTTAAACACATGTCACTGGCATTTTTGTGGGTGGGATTCATGGCTATATGCTAGGATGACTCACACCCTTGCATGCCTATTGACCATTGTTGCTACCTACGAGAGCAGACAAGGATTTCTATTGACACTACCCACCACAACCAACCAAGATCATTGTGCTCTGATAATAAAATGACATCGAACAAAGTGGTCTTTGCTCCTTCTAGATTGTATGCTCAACTAACTACTCAAAATATCATTTAATTGCCTTCTTCATCCTCTGCACATGTTGTCCCTACTACACGGTATAATCTTGAATCAGAGATGAAAGAGAAATTGAGGGGAGTTCAATAGCTCCCGAAGTTCTTAAGGTAAGTAACATATCGCTGCTTCTATTTGTGATTTGAGCCCGTGTTATGGTCATTCAAAGGACACAAGGATTTGGTTAAAAACTTGGTAATTGTAGAGACACCCTTGAATTTTCCTCTTGCCTTCACTGATTTGGCCACAACTTCCATAGGGAGGTTATGAAACGCCCAATTTCCCTGCAGGATGCTCTCCACCCTGAACTGTAGACGCACTGCCCAGTTCCCCGAGAAGAGAAGTCCAAGTGATCTAAATACCAAATTCACCATCTTGTCACAAAGTTTGTATAAAAGAGACCTGAATATTGCTGCACCACCCACCACACAAATTGCATTTATATCTTATCCTATACTTTTTCTCTTTTGGTTGCAAATAAATTAAGGAAATTGTGCATTCTATATCAAGGTTGTCCTACGCGTGTGTAACATTAACAATATAAATGTAGACATTGCATTGCAATATGCAAGATTCATTTCTAAGTTTAGAAGCGTGGATGTATTTATGGAATTCACATAAACTGATAGTAAATAAATACCAAAGTTTTCTCTCATAATTCAATTTTCACACTTGCATGTTAAAAGAGAGAAAATTACTACAATACAGTAGACCAATCATTACAATACTTGCTTGAAGCTTGAACTTGACATTCTCCTAGATATCAATCTATTAGCTCCGAGGTTATACAAAATGCTGGATGGAATATTCAAAACTCATGCACTTTGTCACTCTTGTTGCTTGCTCATGCATTTCATGACTGGAAATATTCATACAAAACTTACACATGTATAGATCGATGGATTAGGATGCAAGTATAGTCTATGGTTCAGGAGATAGATACAAAGTACTTGGTCGTTGTCATTGCCTCCTACAAGCTACCATCGTAAAGAAGCTTATGTAGAGGACATATTGGAGTGGTGTGCAAAGGACAGATCACCACCCCAAAGAAGATTGTGCAAAGGACAGATCAAAGTGGCATGCATAAGGCATATCAAAGTGGTGGTAGAAGGAAAAGGCATCGACTGCAGTGGAAAAGGCATCGACCACTCTGAAGTGTCAGAGCCTTAAAACGGGTCAGTCTTTTAATTTATGGAAAATACATTGACTACAATGATAGTGTCAGAGCCTTCCAACGAGCCATGTAAATTAGTTTTCTTATTTCACAAATAGTGGAGAATATTTGACATACAACAGACTCAATTATGTCACATCACAATGTTTGAATCAATAAAAAAAATGAAATATAAAAAACTAAAAAATTCAACAAATAAATTTTATTTTTAAAATATTCCAATTATAATACAAGGTTGTTGCAAAACATTAGAATATTCGAAGAAAATAATACAAATTCAAAACACTATTTGACCACTAAGTGAAAACTATAGCCCCCCACGAAGGCGAAGGCACAAGGACTAACAAGGCTTTGTGATGAAAGTGTTTAATCTCATTGAATTGGTTTCCAGTCATCAGAAAGACAACACAATACACATAAATTGAACACTGTTGGAGCAGTGGCTTGTAAAACTATTGGAGCGCTCAACCTCTACTCACAATCACAAAAATTGAACACTATGAGATGGAGTTCGATTACACAGTTTGAGGGTTACACAAAAGCTTTCTTTGACGGGGCCTCTATTAGAGGTGGAACGACTTACAGAGCTGGAGGTGTTATAAAAAAACCAGACTTGCATGTTTACAGATGGCACATCAATTGTGGGACCGGTACAAATACTAAAGTTGAGTTGTTGGGGGCCTGGGTAACTCTAACTCTGGCAAAACTTTGGAAAATCTCAAAGACTCAGTTGATGGGGGACTCCAAGGTGATTATAGATTGGCTTAATCATAAAACCAATTTACATGCTATTGATATCGTTGGATGGAAGCGCAGAACCAAGGTATTGACTACATATTTCCAAGAAATTAGTGTTCACCATATTTTCAGGGACTTCAACAAGGAAGCAGATTGCCTCTCCAAACAAGGCCTGCTGGATCAAAAAGTCAATTTAACTTACTACACCGTGGACGATGGGACGACAAGTCCACTATTCCACCTAAAGCTCTTCTGAAGACTGTGCGAGTTTAGGAGTATAGAGCAATTTTTTTAATCCAGGTTTCATAGTCTATGTGTCTATCGTGGAGATGATCCTTTTGTTATAGAGCTTCTTTGATTGACTTTGTTGATATCCCATGTGGATAGCTCTTTTGGTGTCATTAGGGACCTGAGTTATATTAGCTATTTTGGCTGGTGAAAGTTTGTAGTACCCATGGATCAGTTTGACAACTATTTTTTGATATGATCTCGTAAATGTAAATAAAATTATACTCTAATATATAATTTTGAGTTAATTTTCTATTGAAAAAAAAGATAACACAATAAGATACTTTACAACCCAAATTCTTCTTCTACTTCCAAGTTTTGTATATTCATTTTTTTAAACAATGGAAAGGCCATAGAAGTTACGAGGGCTACTCCGAATGCCAGAGTCGCAGAGCACAGCAATGGCAGCCGCAATACCATTGCGGAAGACAAAAATGTTCAAGCCCATTCACTTCGCCAAACCCAATCTCTCTGCCAACAGCACACCCATTGATTTCCAGGGAGAAGAAGTAGAACACGGGAATACCAACAACAATTCCACTCTCATATCTCTGTGCAAGCAGAACCGTCTGAAAGAGGCACTGCACGTCTTACAAGGTATGTACAATCCAGACTCCTCTGCTTACATTTGTCTCTTGCAAGCTTGCATTCACAATAAACGGGTTCCCCAAGGCAAAATAGTCCATGCCCACATCATTCACAGTCAATTTCAATTCCATGACAACATCCTTTTGGGTAACAGGCTCGTGACCCTGTATTCCAAGTGCGGGCATCTGGATGATGCTCGCAAAGTGTTTGACGAAATGCCCGAACGAGATGTAGTGTCGTGGACTGCCATGATTTCAGCTTACTTAAAACAAGGCCTCACAGATGAGGCTTTGAGGCTGTTTTATCAGATGAGGCTTGCTGGAGCCCAGCCTAATGAGTTCACCTTCTCGTCTGTTCTTCCGGCGTGTGCAAGCATGGCAGCTCTGGAACATGGCAAGGAAATCCATACGGAGATAATTAGAAGTGGGCTTCAGTCTAATGTCTTTGTGGGATGCGCGCTTGTAGATATGTATATGAAATGTGGATGTATGGATTTTGCACGCAAAGTGTTTGACGAAATGCCTGATCAAAACGTGGTCTCGTGGACTGCCATGACTGTAGGATATGCACAGAACGGATCCGTTGACGAGGCCCTGAGGTTGTTTCGGCAGATGCCCAATCAGGATATTGTCTCGTGGAGTGCAATGATTGCGGCTTTTTCTCAGCATGGTCTCGATGAGGAGGCCTTGAGATTGTTTTATGAGATGCAAACGACTGGTGTTTTGCCGAATCAGTTCACATTTGCCAGTGTTCTGTTAGCGTGCGCCAACTTGGGAGCTCTGGAGCATGGGAAAGTGATTCATGGAGGCATAATTAGAAGGAGATTTCAAGCTGATCCTTTTTTGCAGTGTGCCATGGTAGATATGTATGTCAAATGTGGGAGCATGGGTAGTGCGCAGATGGTGTTAGATGGAATTACTGAAAGAAGTGTGGCGTTGTGGAATGCAATGATTGCTGGGTATGCCCAGAGTGGGGATATTGACAAGGCCATGGAGCTCTTTCAGGAAATGCCAGAACGAGATGTGATCTCATGGAATGCAATCATTGCAGGATATGCACAGAATGGGCTGGTTGATGAAGCCCTGAAGTTCTTTCAATTAATGCCTGAACGAAATGTAGTCTCGTGGACTCAGATGATTGCAGCATGTGCCCAGAGTGGGCATTCTGATGAGTCGTTGAAGCTCTTTCAGCAAATGCACATGATTGGAGTGGATCCAGACTCGGACACATTTGCCAGCATTCTCACAGCATGTTCCAACTTGTCAGCGCTGGAACATGGCAAGAAGATTCATGGAGACATAATTCAAAAGGGATTTTCATTTGATGTCTTTGCTGGGAGTGCCCTTCTAGATATGTATGCCAAATGTGGAAGCATAGAAGATGCACAAAAGCACTTTGAGATAATGCCTAAGAGAAATGTGGTCTCATGGAGTGTAATGATCGTTGGATATGCCATGCATGGGTGTGCTAGGGAGGCCCTCCAAGTCTTTGAACAAATGCAATGCTCTGGCATGAACCCAGACCATGTCACCTTCATTGGTGTTCTGTCTGCATGTTGCCATGCTGGCCTAGTGGATGATGGCTGGCGATACTTTAATCTCATGACCCAGTATTATCACATCACACCCAGAATGGAGCACTACTGCTGCATGGTTGACCTTCTGGGCCGTGCTGGGCTACTGGTTGAAGCACAAGACTTCATCAATAAAATGCCAGTTAAACCTGATGCTTCTGTGTGGGGGTCAATACTTGGTGCTTGTAGAATTCATACCAATGTAGAGCTGGGAGAAATGGTGGCAGAACGCCTTTTTGAATTTGACCCTAAAAATGCTGTACCTTATGTGCTGCTGTCAAATATCTATGCAGCAGCTGGCAGGTGGGATAGCATTCAAAAAGTGCGAAAAATGATGAAGAACATGGGCATCAGAAAAGAACCAGGACGTAGCTGGATTGAAGTGGATAACCATGTACATACTTTCTACGTAGGAGATAGAAGACATCCACAAACAGAGTTAATTTATGCAAAGTTGGAGAAATTGTCGGGGCAGATGAAGGAGGCAGGGTATGTGCCTGACATGAATTTTGTGCTGCATGACGTGGAAGAGGAGCAGAAAGAACATGCTCTCTACCATCACAGTGAGAAGCTAGCAATTGCATTTGGACTTCTCAACACAGCCACTGGGACACGTATCCATATTATCAAAAACTTTAGAGTGTGTGGAGACTGCCACACTAGCATTAAGTTTATCTCAAAGCTTGTTGCACGAGAAATTGTCGTGAGAGATGCAAACCGTTTCCATCATTTCAAAGACGGACAGTGTTCCTGTGGTGATTATTGGTGATCATAAGTGAAACAAACAATAAACATGAGCTTGCATGGCACACTTATCAATATTAGCCACCTCTCATTTTGTTTTAGGAACAAGGTATTATTGTATACTCTTGTAAAGTTTGGAGTTCAAATGTTTTTTGGATGGCTAGATTGGGTGATTCATTGCGTGAAACAATACACTATGCTGGAGTCATAGATGTTTAGAAATATTGACAGAGGATAATCTTTTTTAAGATATCTAGTGGAATGATTATGGGTACCTAATCAATCTATGTTCAGTTTTTACAATTCAAAGCAACAACCTGTAAATGTTGGTAGTGGGGTATTGTGTTGTTCTCAGCATCTCTGCTACTGCAAGCTGATTGCATCATTTGCTTGGATGGATGACAGGAGTTTGATGGATCATGCTGGTGTTGATTATGGATCACCTGAGCACACATTATGGCCAGATGATACGGGTAAGTTTGGTATTTAATGATTGAAGCTTATTTTCTAATGTTTCATGAACGCTGCCCCCAGATTCTTAATGCCATGTCACTTAAATGTCAGAGTTGTTCTGTAGATATAAAATGATCTAAATGCAGAGAAATGAAGAATGCTTATTTTGTTACAGACCATACAGACCATAAATATTAGGCTCTTTTTGATTTATATCATTTTTACAATGTTAATGTCAATTTAATAGAACAGAGACTCGTATCTTGGATCTTAGATCAAGTATTGCTTGATGCCAGTTCTGAGGACAGTTGCAGCACTAGAAAGGAAAAAAGTGAATACCATGTCTTGAGTTGGTATGTGTTCAGTACCTTTAGAAATTGTTTTGAAGATTGTTTCAATTTTCAAATAATATGCTAACGTGTGATTTGTTATACATGTAACTTGAAGATTTTAAATAAATGTGAGTAACCTAGTATGCTTTGACCAACATACTTATGCATCCATCATAGAGAGGAATCTTAATTAACTAAAATTTTATGTTATGTTTGTAATTGTGTGACACAATTGACCCTAGCAGACTGGGAGTCGCAGGTATTTGTACCACTAGTGCAACAAGGAGGACAGGTGCCCAGCCCTTCTACTTTTGCCAAGGAGCAAATCGTCAGATTGACCAACCCTGTGAGCATGGGTCAACAAACAACATCAAGATTGGTTGAATGTATAGGTGAATAACGCTAATTCTTTTCAGTACCAATGAGAGTGCAGTTGTTTTGACATGTACACCCCCTATTGTGTTAGAGAACGGCATCTCATACTTACAATTTTTTTTCTATCTTCTTCTTTTATGTCCATTCGTTGGTTTGTCTTAGGGAGTTAGTATTAAACTAAGTTGCTAGGGTTTGTGGGTGTGGGTGCAGGTACAGAGGGGATGCCATTTCTGAAATCAGGATGCATCAGTGTATGGAGGATGTGCACACACATATATTTGTATGTATGCATATAATCTATGTAAAATAGTAAAACCTTCATCATAAACATTTCAACAAAAAAGAGAAAACTTAAAAACTTCTGATATGAACTGCAAAACCAAACTTTATACTATTGAACAACAGCACTCTGTAGTTTATATGGCTCTACCAAAACTCGGGAGAAGGGTATGCAATTGTGGCAAGTTGCGAATTTTGAGGAAAGTTGGTAGGTATACAGTCTACATTTTGGCACTAGACGAACCTGGAGGAAAGTTAGTAGGCATACAATCTATATTTTGACACTAGACACATGTGTTGGATCTTTGTAACAGGTTGCCAGGCAATAGAAAACACAAATCTGACCTTTGAAGTTTGTACAACTACTGGACATAAAATATATAAACTAAACCTTTATATCAGCTACTAGGGCATGAAATATGGAGGTCAAACTCTTATGATAACTTCCAAGATAGTTTCATGTAATAGATTACAAGAAATGGAAAATGCAAATCAGACCTTAAATAAGATCACTGGGTATGGAGAACACAAATCAAACCTTAAATGAGATTGCTGGGCATGGGATTACACTGTACAAATCATAATTTGGGATTATTTCAAGGGGACGTCCCTCAAGTTTAGTTGGGGGTGCCTTCCTGCCTAAGGGTGTGGGATGCAACCCTTGAGACATGGATGCATCTCTGGGATGGGGAGACTTGGAGAGCTGTCTATGGGCTTTGGGGATGCATCTCTTGGAAAGAGAAGTGATAAATCAATAAACAAGGCTTTTTGCAGAATCCACTTGTGCAACATTGGTAATTAATAATTGCCTAGGTGTACATGGTAGTCATGTAGGGAAGCACACTCTTTCAGCGCATAAGAACTTGAGATCATGCATTATGCTCTCCAAAGCATGATCTCATATTAGATGCAAAGGTGAAAAGGAGACTACCACCATTTCTTCAACAACAATCTAAGGTCTCATCATTATATTGTGGTCTCAATAAACAAAAACCCATATTTGTGTGAGACAAAACTAGTTTTGAAGAGGGTGTTTGTGGCCCATGAGTGGGTAGAGTTTGAATAATGAACTACCATTGATGGATTTTGGAGGGAAGTTGAGGAAGTGGTCACTTTTTTATAGCCACTCATAAGAGTCCTTCAAATGGTGAATAGTGAAAAACTTATGATTGGTTACCTTTATAGGCCATGGATAGGGGGCCAAGGAGGCCATTAGAACCACCTTTGGAGGCAATGAGTCCAATTATATACCACTATGGGCAATCATTGACAATAGGTGGACCAATCAACTCCATAGGTCTTTACATTTTGCTAGGTACTTTCTAAACTTGACATTACAGTATGAGCTAAGCTTCTGTGCAGATGCAAAGGTGAAGAGGGGCTTGTTTAATTGTATTGAGCAACATTTTGGGCATGATGATGCCTTACATAGGAAAATTCTTTCCCAACTTCAAGAGTTTAGGGTCTCAAATGATTGTTTTCAATGATGAGTGCAGTGAAAGTAAGAAAGGATATACTACCAAGTACTACACCTTCAATCAAGTTGCTACATTAGAATTTCTTATTTTCTTTTTAATCTTGAATTCTAATATCTATGTATGTACTATGCTAGGTGCATGGTGGGAGAATTTTGGTGAAGGAACTCTCAAGCTTCAAATATTCACTATCTAAATATTGAACCAAGCTTGCTCTGTGTTTGGTTATGAAAGAAATTGGAGTCTCTTTGAGCATGTACACTCCAAAAGACACAACCAATTGACCTATAAATGCCTTAATGATTCGTTGTTTGTGAATTATAATCTCAAATTCCAAATGAAGTAGTTGAAAGGTATGAAGTTCGAATCTCATTGGCAAATTGTTTGCTTAGTTAATGTTTTTTGGTTCAAGTTTCAACTTTTAAAAGTAATTTATAATCAACCTAAGATTGCATTCTAAAATATTTCATTTCACACATCAAATGGCATTGATTTTATTCCCATTGACATGGACAATATTGACACAACATTGGATTGGATTGTT
>ML778767.1:110207-128765 GCA_009831015.1 Picea engelmannii
TCACTTGAGGCTTGTAAAATGTAATGTGCCTTGCTCTTTCTTCAATAGAAGTAGAGTATCGAGCAATAGTCAGTGTAAGTCAAGAAGTCATTTGGCTTTGGAAAATCTTTTCAAAGTTTTAATTCTAACAATAACATCTGACCACACTTTGGTGTGATAACTAGAGTGTCGTTCAACTCGCCAAAGATCTAGTTCAACATCAATGCAATAAACACAATGAGATACACATGCACTTCATCATAAAGCTTCTTCAATATTGTGTTCTTGAAGGGCATTATTGTCCTATAGGCGATCAAGTTGTAGACATTTTTCATAAAATCTTTTACAAAAGAGAAGTTTTCCAAAGTTTGAACTATGTTAGGAGTACAGGAAGTTGTCATTAAGGTGGGATAGGCTATAATGCCTCCTTCCTTCTTGTATTGTGTCACCTTTGTAAATCCTTCAGTCCCATCCCAAGTTGTTCTTAAGGGGGGATGTTGGGATATTTAAAAACATAGGAGATAATCAAGATCAAGTTTGTCTAATGTGTCTTTAGGTAAATTGTGTTTCTTTAGTATGCATTCTAATTATCTGGTCTAACAATCACAATTATGTTAAAGACATAAAGTGATCCAATGGTTCATCTTCTCCTTGATACTAACAACTACATTTCTTCCAAGAGATCATATTTTCATTCATATGCTTGACTTGTTTCAACTTGCCCCACCATATAGAAGTCTTTCCTTAAAAATGGTATATGGCAATCTTGACTTCCAAGTTGGATGAGTAATTTTGTAACTAAAAATAATTTTTTAATCCAAGCAACCAAGCTTCAACCTCTTTTCCCTTCTTATTTTCTCCATAAAAAATTGGTGGCTTGAAGTTCAAACTCTCCACGCTTTGGCTTGCAAATTATCCAATTCATGCCTTCTCCTTTGATGTCCAACATGGGATACTTTTGGGCTGCTCTTTGATTCTTCAAACAAATGTGATCACTTGGTTGAATAAGCGAGTAATGTGGTTTGTGAGTCCTGTTAACACTCCTTGAATGCTTAGATCCTCTGTAGGTCTCCTTTCTTGCATGAGGTATGCCTTCTGCCTCATGTCTTGAACTTGATATGTTATTTATTTGTTTCTAGAACTGATTCAAACTCTGTAACAATTGAGTGTTTACATGCTTTTGTTCTTCCTAGGCTCTTATTAGCCTCTCATTACCAACCTTATTACTCTGCACTTCCATCCTCAAACTCTTCATGGTCTCTATCATCTTTATTGGCTCCACCCTTCCTTTGTGTCTATTGAACTTTGTTTCCTCATTGCCTAAAATAATGTTCAGGCCTTTCACTTCCTCTTCATGGTTGTAGGTTCACTGTGCATCTTCCATGTTCACTCTCCATTGCAAAATTCCATTAATTATGCTACATGTCCTTTTTCCATCTCAATTTATGAAGAACATTGATGCATTGATCCAAATTTTGAGTCTTCGGACATGTTCTCTTTTGAAATAGATTTCCAATGGATATACTCATACCCCATTTGGTTCTCTGATTTGGAAATTATGGCTCTTTGAATTTTCCATTTTTGGCACTTTCCGATTGGCACAATCAGGATAAGAGTCCAACTTTTGCCACCTATAAAAGAAAATATGTCAAGAATTGAGATAATGTATGCCACCTATAAAAGAAAACATGTCAAGAACCGAGAGAACTTTTGCATAGGGAGCTAATAATACTAGTGATAGTGAGTACACAACAACCTTTGAATTGTAAATCTAATGCTCCTAACAAGTTTTGCATCAATTTGAAACTGTCAACTTTGTCCTTTTTGCATTTTCCCCTGACTTAGAATTTTTAGCCAAAATGGCTATCTCTCAAATAGAGTAAAAATGGGAAATCTTTACTTAGACAAAGTTGTCTATCTCATTGAGGAGGTAAAATTTTGAGTAATACAATTTTTCTAGATTTGCGATCTAGGGTCACTTTTCCTCCTCAAAAAATCCCTAAAATCCCTAAAAAGTAGCTTGGAATAGTGGATTTTGGCTTGTTTCCACATCCCCATTTCAAACCCCATAGAAACTAACCAATTACTTCACGAGGTGTTTTCATGTCTACTTCCTTGACTCCTTGTAAAAATTTCATCAACAACATGACCTCTATTTAGGAGTACTAACATGTTCTTAAAAATCCCCTAATTTTCCATTTTTAGAAATATGGAGCAGAAATGGTTAGTGGCCCTCATTAACACTTTTGTATTCCTCGACACTATGGAGTTATCCTACAAATTTCACTTGAATTTGAGATTTTATGCTCCTATTATGGCCAAAACAAGTTTTTGGCTCTGTACTTTTTTTAATACTTTTGTCTTTGCTAATGTAGCACTTGAATGATGTGGATGACACATGCCTTCTGACATGGCATGGGTCTCCACCTATTAGCAGGTGAGGTATCCATGTCATCCTCCTCACCACCTAGGTGCCCCATCACTCTCCAGGTCCCTTCCGTCTCTTTCCTCTTTCCCTTTTCTTTTTATTTATTTGCTTTAGGCCCCACCTATAAATGGCGATCCACCTGACTCCCTTCGAACCGTTGATGGGATAGGGGGTCCCACCACTTAATGATACCTCCACTCAACACCTCTGCATTGACTATAGTGATGGGAAGGGTCCCACCTACGACACCCCCTAGGTTGGGGCACACATCCCTAATTGTCAATCTAAGATCAACGCTATGGTGGATTATGGGCCATCAACTAGAACCCAAGTTAATTTTCTCCACTGGTCTCGTAACAACTTACCACTGTTGGTTTGGTGAGGGACACATGGCGGTCATTCATTGGTTACAAGTCCAAATGGATTGTTCCAAAACTAATTGCATTTGGGCTTGTAATCGCCTTTGCTAGTGTAGCCACTCACATCACCCATGGGCCCTACCACCTACGTGCCATGACCCTTACTTTTCCTCCATGGACCATGCCAGTCCATGTCACCCTTCATGTCATCACTGACATCACCAGTACAAAAAATTCTAAAGTTTTAAAATTTCCAATTTTTTTCAATATTGCCCATTTTTTCAAAAATTCAAAATTTAATTGTTCACAGAGTTGCTATTGAAGTTGGAATTTAGCTTCCTTGGGCCAAATTCGACTCCGTGTTCGCCAAATTGACATCCTACAGCCACCCACTACATGCTAGATTTCACTCTAAATTTGGGGATTTTGCTCAAATTTCCCCAAATTTTTCATGGGTCAACTTTGTATCCATGGATTTAATGAAATTCAGGCCCGTGGGCACCTAACAGACACTGAATTTGGGGATTTTTAACCTCCTTTGCCTCAATTACTAAATTTTAGGCCAATTTCCTCAATTTTTTGCACATGAAATTTCATCAAACAATTTACAAGCATAATAAAATTTGTCCTCTGCAAAAATTATAGTCTTCACTTTGATTTATGGCCCATACAACCCCAATGTTGAAACCATGGCTTTGATACCACTTTTTCAAGTACCCAACCACCCTTGTGCTTGTTGGCATGATGGGGTACTCCAAAATTTCTCCAATCTCCCACAAACTCACCATAAAATACATAACTTTGATACCAATCTAATCTCTATCCCATTAAATGATGAACTATGCATATAACATGACAAGTAAACTCATACAATTCACTAAAAATATATACAAAATTATAACAACATATTATTAAATGTCATTCATAACATTTTGAACAGTAAAATACATTAAAATAAAACTCCATGAGGCAATGAACCATAACACCTATCTTTATCAAAAAGAGTCACCTATAGGTTGTGTACGAGGGACATTCCCCCCAATCGTAGGCTATGTTGCACTAACTCTGTCTACAACAAGCCACCCCCAAGTTGGGGCTATGAGTCCACAAGGAAAATTGAGCTCCCATGGTTGGCTACAACTTCCTCACATAGTGCAATACCCAATTGTTATAATTTGTGTGTGTGGGTTTCCACCGTTAGTCGTTAGTCATAACTAATTAGTTAAACTTTCTAGAAAAAAAACTGTGTGGGAGTTTATGAAACATCCCACACAGTTTTTTCCAAAATTTTTAACTAATTACCAATTGTTATAGTCTACTCACTCACATAGCCATCCCAACTCACCAACTCTCTTTCCCCTTTAGCCTACACAACCTAGAGATGTGGATTCCCTTGTCTACAATGCAATTCCTTGGGCTATCTCACCTCTTTCCTAGGCTCCAACACAGACTGGAAATGAAATCTCTTTCCTAGAAGTTAGATATAGGCATCTATAGCCTAATTTTCCGCATGAATTTACAACCATCATAACAACCTTCTATTATAGGATTAAATATCATGTTGCTTCCTCCATCTTGCAGTTTGAATGATGCACAATGATGGTCCAATTCCACTAAACCCAAGGTTAAATTTGCATGTTCCCATCTATCCACTCAACAATCAAGGAAGTCCACTTCCCAAGTACTTTGTTACGCATCCCAAGGTTGATTTAGCCTTTTGCAAGCTAATGTAAGGTACTTCGATTATAATATAATATTATTTTCACACTTTGGCCCATGTGAGCCCCCTTTAATTCCTTCTCACATTTCTCTCTTGTGGAATCATACTCCCCCCCCCCATGTTCATGTCCCTCTCGTATCGCAACCAACAATGCATTCTATTAATAATTTCACGTACATATTTACATAGGTCGGCCCTCAGCCATATTGTTCAATTTTTAGCTTTGATCATATATATACAATTACATTACAAATCAGGGGATCAAAACTGGGGTGTTATAGGGTCTCTTATAGTTAGCAAGGATTCACAAATATTGCATTAAAATGATCAACAAGACAACTAGACCCACCTCACATATCTCCACAAGAAAGGCACAACAAGACATGTAACTCACTTTTGTAGTCTTTGCATTAAATGCATTAAAATAATGACAACACTGATGCATTGCTTTCTAAGTTGTCAAGTCTAGGACTTAGGTGGTTATCTACTCATCGACTTTATATCTTCAACGCCTAAACTTAGCACATTGGCCTAATTCCCGTTCCTGATGCAGTGACTCCCCCTTCGCAAATGCTATCGTGGGGTGAAACATATCGTCATAGATCTTGACAAATCTTGTTCTCTATGACCCACCTTCTTGATCGGATTATGCTTTTATCAACTTCCATGTAGATTCTAAAAACACTCGAACAAACTAGCTAAATTGCTATTGAAAAACAAATTGTATTGTTTAATTAATGCAACATCCTACTATGTACATATACAAACCCCCCACGTGGAAACAACAATTAGAATTATCGCTTCCTCACCATAAACTAGCTCAATTGCAGTGTGTTTCAACAAGATCTTGCACATGGTTAATATGTCCAAATAATTACAGGAATCCTTTCATCCCAGTCATCGTGATGGATGACATAGATCTTAGTTGGAGTGCATTCTAGGATTTTGTTGAAAGCTTTGATAACAATATTTACTTGTAGATGTTAAGGCCTTGTCTTGTGATGTCAAATAATAAATTCCCCAATCATAAATAATTAATTCCCTAACCAATTGAACTTTTGGAACAACAACAACAACCATATGTTGATTCCTCTCTCTAGTACCACCTTATTGACCAAGACCAAGTATTTAAATATAGATTGACAAAGAACTTAAAATGAGTCCCTAGAAAATAATGCTCCCCCCATTTGAATGACAACAACACAAAATTAGTCTAGCACTCAAATTGGCTTCCCCATCAACTAGTGAGCTTTGGTGCCTTGGGACATGAAAAAATTCAATCTTGTCAAAGCCCTAAACATCTTGAAAGATTTTTTGCACTATACGAGCTAGGTTTCGTTGTTTAGGAGGAGACTTTCCATGACAACTCTTAGAATAATCATTGAATCACTTACCACCGATGTTTCATGAGCCCCTCAATATTTAAGAAGCAAGAGGCATTTGAAGAACACTAAAGCCTCACTTTTCCATCTTAGTTTCTTGATTTCCTATAAATTTGATGAAGACTCCTCCCCACCTGCGACCAAGAGGCATCAAGGTTATTACTAGTTAGAGATCATCATCATTATGCTTAAAAGGCCAATATGAAACAATGATGGTTTCATCCAACATAGAGAGCTTCATCCATCTTAATTTTATTTCAAAGCTAAGTTATTTTAAAAAGCATCCACCAATAAAAATGAAAATGAAACTAATAATTGCATCTTTGTACTTAACTTTGTCTTCTTTTCCATTTTTTTTCTTATACTTACATTTACAAACTCGGTAAATAATTTGTTTACATAAATGAGAAAGGGTAGGCTACGACTTCAATTATCGAATGTGTTGGTTGGCTGACAATAGGTATATCAATTGTTTTAGTCATCTCAATTATTAAATTTGTTTGTTGACTGACCATGGATATAGTCCAACTTATAATATTGACATGTGAATTCACAATCAAGATAAGAATGATTTTAGTTTTAAAAAATAGATTTTATATGTCTAAAAAAAAGATGTAAAATAAATTTTTGGTGACTTTAGTTAATATCATTTAATAAAAATAAAATAAAACTATATGCAATGCAAAAATTGTGTAGATTATATCTTTTTATAAATTTAGTCAATATACATCATAATAGCATGTATGTGGACATATTAATTGTTTTTGTTTCTTATAAATACTTAATAAATTTCTAATAAAAATATATTTAAACTAATCTTGTATTAATACTCATATCATATATAAAAACCAAATCACATCAACTCTACATAATATCGATACTTCTATTATATTGATTGTCAAAATCTAACCACACTTATGTGACCACAGTAACTCTATTCAATTTTGATATTTATATTGTATTGATTCTCAAAATTGAAGTGGTGAGATTCTCTATATATACATGTATACGAGTCCATTGACAAGTTCATGCCATGGATACTCATTATCGTAAGATGAATTTTAATTTGTGCGGAGCTGTCACAACATAATGATATATGAACCAATATAAAGATTAACAATAACAATGCAATTACATACCTAATAAGAACACTATTTAAAATCTAAAACTCCATTGTGGTGTTGCACATAATAAAAGGAAAATGAGTAAACTAACATTAAGAGATAAAAGAACGTGCATTGAATGCAATGCATAAAAAGGAAAATGGGTAAACTAACATTAAAAGATAAAAAAAATGTGGGTTGAATGCATTTTCCAAGTATAAATATAACTTTTATAGATAAAGTGTATTGATATCATTGTTTTAAGAAAATAAAGAAAATAAAAAAGGGAAATAATCAAGACATGTAAAAAAAACATTTGATATTGATTATGATTAATATAAACAAAATTTTTAAACCTGTAAAAAACACATTTTTCAAGAAAAAAATATAGTTGATTTTACTTAACTATTATAAATTAAATATTTATATCAAAGCATACAATCATTTCATTTATGAAAGGATGATAGTTAAGTTATATAAATCAACTTTTGTGTTGCATTATAATTCAAATATTGTTAAATATTCATATCAAAGCATACAATCATTTCATTTATGAAAGGATGATAGTTAAGTTATATAAATCAACTTTTGTGTTGCATTATAATTTAAATATTGTTAAATATTTATATCAAAGCATACAATCATTTCATTTATGAAAGGATGATAGTTAAGTTATATAAATTAACTTTTGTGTTGCATTATAATTCAAATATTGTTAAAAGAAGCAAGGGAAAATATTTAGCTAAAACTTTTATACAATCTAATGCCTCCACATTGGAAACTATAAACACAGGTTCAATACTTCAAAAGTCGTAGTAATTAAATTCAACGACATTTGCACAAGATCACAATTCAAACACGTACTTTGTTTGCTCTTTCTGTAAGAGCCAACCTACGAGAGATGAATGGTCGTGGAAGGCACACAAGATAATTTGTTGGAACCGTTCCCTAATCCTAATAAATGTGCCAGGGGAATATGTTAAAAGTTATAAAAGCTTTAAGGAAAAATAAATAAATAAATAAAATGTTTTTATATCAAATTCAAAACCTTAACACGTAACATAGTTTAAACACATGTCACTGGCATTTTTGTGGGTGGGATTCATGGCTATATGCTAGGATGACTCACACCCTTGCATGCCTATTGACCATTGTTGCTACCTACGAGAGCAGACAAGGATTTCTATTGACACTACCCACCACAACCAACCAAGATCATTGTGCTCTGATAATAAAATGACATCGAACAAAGTGGTCTTTGCTCCTTCTAGATTGTATGCTCAACTAACTACTCAAAATATCATTTAATTGCCTTCTTCATCCTCTGCACATGTTGTCCCTACTACACGGTATAATCTTGAATCAGAGATGAAAGAGAAATTGAGGGGAGTTCAATAGCTCCCGAAGTTCTTAAGGTAAGTAACATATCGCTGCTTCTATTTGTGATTTGAGCCCGTGTTATGGTCATTCAAAGGACACAAGGATTTGGTTAAAAACTTGGTAATTGTAGAGACACCCTTGAATTTTCCTCTTGCCTTCACTGATTTGGCCACAACTTCCATAGGGAGGTTATGAAACGCCCAATTTCCCTGCAGGATGCTCTCCACCCTGAACTGTAGACGCACTGCCCAGTTCCCCGAGAAGAGAAGTCCAAGTGATCTAAATACCAAATTCACCATCTTGTCACAAAGTTTGTATAAAAGAGACCTGAATATTGCTGCACCACCCACCACACAAATTGCATTTATATCTTATCCTATACTTTTTCTCTTTTGGTTGCAAATAAATTAAGGAAATTGTGCATTCTATATCAAGGTTGTCCTACGCGTGTGTAACATTAACAATATAAATGTAGACATTGCATTGCAATATGCAAGATTCATTTCTAAGTTTAGAAGCGTGGATGTATTTATGGAATTCACATAAACTGATAGTAAATAAATACCAAAGTTTTCTCTCATAATTCAATTTTCACACTTGCATGTTAAAAGAGAGAAAATTACTACAATACAGTAGACCAATCATTACAATACTTGCTTGAAGCTTGAACTTGACATTCTCCTAGATATCAATCTATTAGCTCCGAGGTTATACAAAATGCTGGATGGAATATTCAAAACTCATGCACTTTGTCACTCTTGTTGCTTGCTCATGCATTTCATGACTGGAAATATTCATACAAAACTTACACATGTATAGATCGATGGATTAGGATGCAAGTATAGTCTATGGTTCAGGAGATAGATACAAAGTACTTGGTCGTTGTCATTGCCTCCTACAAGCTACCATCGTAAAGAAGCTTATGTAGAGGACATATTGGAGTGGTGTGCAAAGGACAGATCACCACCCCAAAGAAGATTGTGCAAAGGACAGATCAAAGTGGCATGCATAAGGCATATCAAAGTGGTGGTAGAAGGAAAAGGCATCGACTGCAGTGGAAAAGGCATCGACCACTCTGAAGTGTCAGAGCCTTAAAACGGGTCAGTCTTTTAATTTATGGAAAATACATTGACTACAATGATAGTGTCAGAGCCTTCCAACGAGCCATGTAAATTAGTTTTCTTATTTCACAAATAGTGGAGAATATTTGACATACAACAGACTCAATTATGTCACATCACAATGTTTGAATCAATAAAAAAAATGAAATATAAAAAACTAAAAAATTCAACAAATAAATTTTATTTTTAAAATATTCCAATTATAATACAAGGTTGTTGCAAAACATTAGAATATTCGAAGAAAATAATACAAATTCAAAACACTATTTGACCACTAAGTGAAAACTATAGCCCCCCACGAAGGCGAAGGCACAAGGACTAACAAGGCTTTGTGATGAAAGTGTTTAATCTCATTGAATTGGTTTCCAGTCATCAGAAAGACAACACAATACACATAAATTGAACACTGTTGGAGCAGTGGCTTGTAAAACTATTGGAGCGCTCAACCTCTACTCACAATCACAAAAATTGAACACTATGAGATGGAGTTCGATTACACAGTTTGAGGGTTACACAAAAGCTTTCTTTGACGGGGCCTCTATTAGAGGTGGAACGACTTACAGAGCTGGAGGTGTTATAAAAAAACCAGACTTGCATGTTTACAGATGGCACATCAATTGTGGGACCGGTACAAATACTAAAGTTGAGTTGTTGGGGGCCTGGGTAACTCTAACTCTGGCAAAACTTTGGAAAATCTCAAAGACTCAGTTGATGGGGGACTCCAAGGTGATTATAGATTGGCTTAATCATAAAACCAATTTACATGCTATTGATATCGTTGGATGGAAGCGCAGAACCAAGGTATTGACTACATATTTCCAAGAAATTAGTGTTCACCATATTTTCAGGGACTTCAACAAGGAAGCAGATTGCCTCTCCAAACAAGGCCTGCTGGATCAAAAAGTCAATTTAACTTACTACACCGTGGACGATGGGACGACAAGTCCACTATTCCACCTAAAGCTCTTCTGAAGACTGTGCGAGTTTAGGAGTATAGAGCAATTTTTTTAATCCAGGTTTCATAGTCTATGTGTCTATCGTGGAGATGATCCTTTTGTTATAGAGCTTCTTTGATTGACTTTGTTGATATCCCATGTGGATAGCTCTTTTGGTGTCATTAGGGACCTGAGTTATATTAGCTATTTTGGCTGGTGAAAGTTTGTAGTACCCATGGATCAGTTTGACAACTATTTTTTGATATGATCTCGTAAATGTAAATAAAATTATACTCTAATATATAATTTTGAGTTAATTTTCTATTGAAAAAAAAGATAACACAATAAGATACTTTACAACCCAAATTCTTCTTCTACTTCCAAGTTTTGTATATTCATTTTTTTAAACAATGGAAAGGCCATAGAAGTTACGAGGGCTACTCCGAATGCCAGAGTCGCAGAGCACAGCAATGGCAGCCGCAATACCATTGCGGAAGACAAAAATGTTCAAGCCCATTCACTTCGCCAAACCCAATCTCTCTGCCAACAGCACACCCATTGATTTCCAGGGAGAAGAAGTAGAACACGGGAATACCAACAACAATTCCACTCTCATATCTCTGTGCAAGCAGAACCGTCTGAAAGAGGCACTGCACGTCTTACAAGGTATGTACAATCCAGACTCCTCTGCTTACATTTGTCTCTTGCAAGCTTGCATTCACAATAAACGGGTTCCCCAAGGCAAAATAGTCCATGCCCACATCATTCACAGTCAATTTCAATTCCATGACAACATCCTTTTGGGTAACAGGCTCGTGACCCTGTATTCCAAGTGCGGGCATCTGGATGATGCTCGCAAAGTGTTTGACGAAATGCCCGAACGAGATGTAGTGTCGTGGACTGCCATGATTTCAGCTTACTTAAAACAAGGCCTCACAGATGAGGCTTTGAGGCTGTTTTATCAGATGAGGCTTGCTGGAGCCCAGCCTAATGAGTTCACCTTCTCGTCTGTTCTTCCGGCGTGTGCAAGCATGGCAGCTCTGGAACATGGCAAGGAAATCCATACGGAGATAATTAGAAGTGGGCTTCAGTCTAATGTCTTTGTGGGATGCGCGCTTGTAGATATGTATATGAAATGTGGATGTATGGATTTTGCACGCAAAGTGTTTGACGAAATGCCTGATCAAAACGTGGTCTCGTGGACTGCCATGACTGTAGGATATGCACAGAACGGATCCGTTGACGAGGCCCTGAGGTTGTTTCGGCAGATGCCCAATCAGGATATTGTCTCGTGGAGTGCAATGATTGCGGCTTTTTCTCAGCATGGTCTCGATGAGGAGGCCTTGAGATTGTTTTATGAGATGCAAACGACTGGTGTTTTGCCGAATCAGTTCACATTTGCCAGTGTTCTGTTAGCGTGCGCCAACTTGGGAGCTCTGGAGCATGGGAAAGTGATTCATGGAGGCATAATTAGAAGGAGATTTCAAGCTGATCCTTTTTTGCAGTGTGCCATGGTAGATATGTATGTCAAATGTGGGAGCATGGGTAGTGCGCAGATGGTGTTAGATGGAATTACTGAAAGAAGTGTGGCGTTGTGGAATGCAATGATTGCTGGGTATGCCCAGAGTGGGGATATTGACAAGGCCATGGAGCTCTTTCAGGAAATGCCAGAACGAGATGTGATCTCATGGAATGCAATCATTGCAGGATATGCACAGAATGGGCTGGTTGATGAAGCCCTGAAGTTCTTTCAATTAATGCCTGAACGAAATGTAGTCTCGTGGACTCAGATGATTGCAGCATGTGCCCAGAGTGGGCATTCTGATGAGTCGTTGAAGCTCTTTCAGCAAATGCACATGATTGGAGTGGATCCAGACTCGGACACATTTGCCAGCATTCTCACAGCATGTTCCAACTTGTCAGCGCTGGAACATGGCAAGAAGATTCATGGAGACATAATTCAAAAGGGATTTTCATTTGATGTCTTTGCTGGGAGTGCCCTTCTAGATATGTATGCCAAATGTGGAAGCATAGAAGATGCACAAAAGCACTTTGAGATAATGCCTAAGAGAAATGTGGTCTCATGGAGTGTAATGATCGTTGGATATGCCATGCATGGGTGTGCTAGGGAGGCCCTCCAAGTCTTTGAACAAATGCAATGCTCTGGCATGAACCCAGACCATGTCACCTTCATTGGTGTTCTGTCTGCATGTTGCCATGCTGGCCTAGTGGATGATGGCTGGCGATACTTTAATCTCATGACCCAGTATTATCACATCACACCCAGAATGGAGCACTACTGCTGCATGGTTGACCTTCTGGGCCGTGCTGGGCTACTGGTTGAAGCACAAGACTTCATCAATAAAATGCCAGTTAAACCTGATGCTTCTGTGTGGGGGTCAATACTTGGTGCTTGTAGAATTCATACCAATGTAGAGCTGGGAGAAATGGTGGCAGAACGCCTTTTTGAATTTGACCCTAAAAATGCTGTACCTTATGTGCTGCTGTCAAATATCTATGCAGCAGCTGGCAGGTGGGATAGCATTCAAAAAGTGCGAAAAATGATGAAGAACATGGGCATCAGAAAAGAACCAGGACGTAGCTGGATTGAAGTGGATAACCATGTACATACTTTCTACGTAGGAGATAGAAGACATCCACAAACAGAGTTAATTTATGCAAAGTTGGAGAAATTGTCGGGGCAGATGAAGGAGGCAGGGTATGTGCCTGACATGAATTTTGTGCTGCATGACGTGGAAGAGGAGCAGAAAGAACATGCTCTCTACCATCACAGTGAGAAGCTAGCAATTGCATTTGGACTTCTCAACACAGCCACTGGGACACGTATCCATATTATCAAAAACTTTAGAGTGTGTGGAGACTGCCACACTAGCATTAAGTTTATCTCAAAGCTTGTTGCACGAGAAATTGTCGTGAGAGATGCAAACCGTTTCCATCATTTCAAAGACGGACAGTGTTCCTGTGGTGATTATTGGTGATCATAAGTGAAACAAACAATAAACATGAGCTTGCATGGCACACTTATCAATATTAGCCACCTCTCATTTTGTTTTAGGAACAAGGTATTATTGTATACTCTTGTAAAGTTTGGAGTTCAAATGTTTTTTGGATGGCTAGATTGGGTGATTCATTGCGTGAAACAATACACTATGCTGGAGTCATAGATGTTTAGAAATATTGACAGAGGATAATCTTTTTTAAGATATCTAGTGGAATGATTATGGGTACCTAATCAATCTATGTTCAGTTTTTACAATTCAAAGCAACAACCTGTAAATGTTGGTAGTGGGGTATTGTGTTGTTCTCAGCATCTCTGCTACTGCAAGCTGATTGCATCATTTGCTTGGATGGATGACAGGAGTTTGATGGATCATGCTGGTGTTGATTATGGATCACCTGAGCACACATTATGGCCAGATGATACGGGTAAGTTTGGTATTTAATGATTGAAGCTTATTTTCTAATGTTTCATGAACGCTGCCCCCAGATTCTTAATGCCATGTCACTTAAATGTCAGAGTTGTTCTGTAGATATAAAATGATCTAAATGCAGAGAAATGAAGAATGCTTATTTTGTTACAGACCATACAGACCATAAATATTAGGCTCTTTTTGATTTATATCATTTTTACAATGTTAATGTCAATTTAATAGAACAGAGACTCGTATCTTGGATCTTAGATCAAGTATTGCTTGATGCCAGTTCTGAGGACAGTTGCAGCACTAGAAAGGAAAAAAGTGAATACCATGTCTTGAGTTGGTATGTGTTCAGTACCTTTAGAAATTGTTTTGAAGATTGTTTCAATTTTCAAATAATATGCTAACGTGTGATTTGTTATACATGTAACTTGAAGATTTTAAATAAATGTGAGTAACCTAGTATGCTTTGACCAACATACTTATGCATCCATCATAGAGAGGAATCTTAATTAACTAAAATTTTATGTTATGTTTGTAATTGTGTGACACAATTGACCCTAGCAGACTGGGAGTCGCAGGTATTTGTACCACTAGTGCAACAAGGAGGACAGGTGCCCAGCCCTTCTACTTTTGCCAAGGAGCAAATCGTCAGATTGACCAACCCTGTGAGCATGGGTCAACAAACAACATCAAGATTGGTTGAATGTATAGGTGAATAACGCTAATTCTTTTCAGTACCAATGAGAGTGCAGTTGTTTTGACATGTACACCCCCTATTGTGTTAGAGAACGGCATCTCATACTTACAATTTTTTTTCTATCTTCTTCTTTTATGTCCATTCGTTGGTTTGTCTTAGGGAGTTAGTATTAAACTAAGTTGCTAGGGTTTGTGGGTGTGGGTGCAGGTACAGAGGGGATGCCATTTCTGAAATCAGGATGCATCAGTGTATGGAGGATGTGCACACACATATATTTGTATGTATGCATATAATCTATGTAAAATAGTAAAACCTTCATCATAAACATTTCAACAAAAAAGAGAAAACTTAAAAACTTCTGATATGAACTGCAAAACCAAACTTTATACTATTGAACAACAGCACTCTGTAGTTTATATGGCTCTACCAAAACTCGGGAGAAGGGTATGCAATTGTGGCAAGTTGCGAATTTTGAGGAAAGTTGGTAGGTATACAGTCTACATTTTGGCACTAGACGAACCTGGAGGAAAGTTAGTAGGCATACAATCTATATTTTGACACTAGACACATGTGTTGGATCTTTGTAACAGGTTGCCAGGCAATAGAAAACACAAATCTGACCTTTGAAGTTTGTACAACTACTGGACATAAAATATATAAACTAAACCTTTATATCAGCTACTAGGGCATGAAATATGGAGGTCAAACTCTTATGATAACTTCCAAGATAGTTTCATGTAATAGATTACAAGAAATGGAAAATGCAAATCAGACCTTAAATAAGATCACTGGGTATGGAGAACACAAATCAAACCTTAAATGAGATTGCTGGGCATGGGATTACACTGTACAAATCATAATTTGGGATTATTTCAAGGGGACGTCCCTCAAGTTTAGTTGGGGGTGCCTTCCTGCCTAAGGGTGTGGGATGCAACCCTTGAGACATGGATGCATCTCTGGGATGGGGAGACTTGGAGAGCTGTCTATGGGCTTTGGGGATGCATCTCTTGGAAAGAGAAGTGATAAATCAATAAACAAGGCTTTTTGCAGAATCCACTTGTGCAACATTGGTAATTAATAATTGCCTAGGTGTACATGGTAGTCATGTAGGGAAGCACACTCTTTCAGCGCATAAGAACTTGAGATCATGCATTATGCTCTCCAAAGCATGATCTCATATTAGATGCAAAGGTGAAAAGGAGACTACCACCATTTCTTCAACAACAATCTAAGGTCTCATCATTATATTGTGGTCTCAATAAACAAAAACCCATATTTGTGTGAGACAAAACTAGTTTTGAAGAGGGTGTTTGTGGCCCATGAGTGGGTAGAGTTTGAATAATGAACTACCATTGATGGATTTTGGAGGGAAGTTGAGGAAGTGGTCACTTTTTTATAGCCACTCATAAGAGTCCTTCAAATGGTGAATAGTGAAAAACTTATGATTGGTTACCTTTATAGGCCATGGATAGGGGGCCAAGGAGGCCATTAGAACCACCTTTGGAGGCAATGAGTCCAATTATATACCACTATGGGCAATCATTGACAATAGGTGGACCAATCAACTCCATAGGTCTTTACATTTTGCTAGGTACTTTCTAAACTTGACATTACAGTATGAGCTAAGCTTCTGTGCAGATGCAAAGGTGAAGAGGGGCTTGTTTAATTGTATTGAGCAACATTTTGGGCATGATGATGCCTTACATAGGAAAATTCTTTCCCAACTTCAAGAGTTTAGGGTCTCAAATGATTGTTTTCAATGATGAGTGCAGTGAAAGTAAGAAAGGATATACTACCAAGTACTACACCTTCAATCAAGTTGCTACATTAGAATTTCTTATTTTCTTTTTAATCTTGAATTCTAATATCTATGTATGTACTATGCTAGGTGCATGGTGGGAGAATTTTGGTGAAGGAACTCTCAAGCTTCAAATATTCACTATCTAAATATTGAACCAAGCTTGCTCTGTGTTTGGTTATGAAAGAAATTGGAGTCTCTTTGAGCATGTACACTCCAAAAGACACAACCAATTGACCTATAAATGCCTTAATGATTCGTTGTTTGTGAATTATAATCTCAAATTCCAAATGAAGTAGTTGAAAGGTATGAAGTTCGAATCTCATTGGCAAATTGTTTGCTTAGTTAATGTTTTTTGGTTCAAGTTTCAACTTTTAAAAGTAATTTATAATCAACCTAAGATTGCATTCTAAAATATTTCATTTCACACATCAAATGGCATTGATTTTATTCCCATTGACATGGACAATATTGACACAACATTGGATTGGATTGTTAAGCATGGCCAAGAGGCTCAAGAGATATTATTTTTTAAAGGAAAATTAATGTGGTTGGAGCAAATTGTTGGGGCAAGGGAAGGCGTAGGGGGGCCTTTTGTTGGCCCTCATTGATAGGTTGTGTTAGCACTGTGAGTCACACTTAGACTGTTGTAAGTGCAAGTCCAGTACCCATCAGAATATAAATGGATTAAATGGTTTGAGTAGGTGGATCAACAAGACAGGAAAGAAATGGAGAGGGCAACAAAATGTGTGCAGAGGCATTCCATTGGGCATGGATTCATAACATCCTACAGATCAAAGGCAATCAAACTGTATATCAGACAAAGAGATATATAATGATGAGTAGAAGCATGGTGAATATGACAAAAGGAAGAACATCCATTATACATAAATCCTTTCTACAATAGATAAAGATTTGCTTAAACAATGAACAATGATTTAATGGGCAAGCTACAACAGATCCCCTGTTGTTCATGAATCCATCAATCAATGGCAACTATGATCCTCAAAACCTGCAATATGTTCAAGCAAGAAGATAACAAAGAAGACAATTTGACAACATCTCTCATGAATCTTTAATGGCAGAAAATGTCATTACAAACAGGCTACCAGGCTTACAAATGAGCAACTAAAACTGCTCCTCCAGCTCTCTCCTCTCTTGGCTCATGAATCCATCCTCTTCTCCAAGAGCTCTCTCCTTCCTTAATAGAAAATAACATCCAAATATCCTTAGGAGGCCGAATCCCATATCCTCCATTGGATTCTAAGCCTTGGAGATAGGTGGCAACAATCAAAGAGACAAAAATCCAACAAACTGCTAATTTTCAGGAATTTGTTGGAAGTCATTAATAAATTGTTTCCACCTCACTGCATGAGGCCTTTGATGGAGCTAAAACTTAGGTGTAGGTGTCCATTGACATCTAACTGATCCCTAAGAAGCCATTTGAATCCTCCTTGACATGTGGCAACCTCCCAACAAGGCGAATATCCAAACCATAACCGCTACAGGAAATTCCGTAGCGCCGTTGTAAAATAGTTTCTGCACATTTCGTAGCACCGATCCTGTGTGCAATTCTGTAGCATCCATCCTGAATTCAGTCATGCGGATTTGGTAGCACCACTGTGACACAGTCATGCGAAATTTGTAGCGCCACCGTTAAGTTCAGCTTAGGATTTTTTGTAGCATATAAGGTAGCAAAATCACAGAACATACTACATAGATGATTCTGTAGCGCCATCGTAAAAATAACCAAATTTTCTAGTGCAAATTCTTGTGCTAACATAGGCTCCATGGGGGATAGAGACCTCCCTGTGAGGCTCTAAGAACTCTTGTAGTTTCAGTGCCTTGACCATTTCATCTCTACATACTGTATTCCTGAAAACATCTCTGACCCTTATTGAAAAATAAAAACAATGTCATAAGCTGCAAACTGAACTCACACTGTAGACAAATTCAAACTGAAAATTACATGCTCATGGAGTGAGCTTATTTATGTACATCAATCTACACTAATCTATCTAGCTGAGCTTCTTTGCTTAATTGAAGTCATACTTCCAATGCAACCATATGAGCATCGAACTGATGAAAATAACTCCTTCCATGCAATTGTTCGAAATAATTTTCAAGTGATATGAAGCTTGCAACAAGAGGTTAGTAAGCAATGGATACTTACAACTATGATCTGAAATCATACCAACAACTTGATCATAAGAAAC
>ML778767.1:128815-140085 GCA_009831015.1 Picea engelmannii
ATCTGAAATCATACCAACAACTTGATCATAAGAAACCTTTGAAAAATATAACTCTATGTAAAAATCCACAAGATCATGAAACTTATGAAAAGACATTTCTAGTTGGTTAAGAAAACCATCTTGCTCCTCTGTGAAGGCTGATTGATTAATAAAATGATGGTCCTCATATACTTTATAGCTACTCATATGTTGTTTGATGTTTGTTGCAAGTGCATGTATAGAAATGATAGACATTTCCTCGTTGATCCATGGAGTTTTCTGCTCATCAATAGGTGATAAAGAGAATTCCAACTGCTGCTGCATTTCTTCCCTATCTTCTTCATTATCATATACTGGTTGGTTGCTGATAAGCTCCGTATGTGCTTTAGTAAAGCTCTGCTCTTTATCATTTGAATACTCAAAGGAAACAATTTGATTTTCATGACAACTTAAAACAATAGATACATTTGATACAATGTCAAAAGTATCTACATCCCGGCTATCACTTTGAAGATCATCAACTTTTTGATCATAATGAAAAGTGTCTTCTACTGCAACATACTCTTTAAGACTATTTGATCCTTTACTCAACAAATCAAATTCATAACAACATTCTTGATAAAGGAAATCAGCTGCAAATTTCTCTTTGCAAAACAAACGAAATGCAACATGAAAATGTCTAAGTGAAGTAATAGAAGCAACTGGGACTGATCTACACCAATCACGAGTTGCTCCATCTAAAGAGTATGTAAACAATTTGATGAGGACATCTTCATGTATAATTTTTAGCTTAAGCATGCACTCATGAAAGTCTAATAAAAACTCAGCTGGTGCTTCCCAATCCTCTCCTTTAAACCTAGGAAGGCAACCTTCCCATTCATCTCTACTAGGCATTGGATTTGGAAAACCGATTATCTTTGAAAAATCATAGAAAACATACCTATGAGCTAGGATCTTGTCCATTTCAAAAAAATGGAGTCTCTAATAGATATATGAATAATGGAGTCGCCATGGTGAAAGATAAGTAGTCTAAAAGTGTCTAGCTTCAGTTCACCATCCAAAGCTAGATCTAATCATCATAGTTCACCCAGGGAAGGTGTCTTCATTGTCGTCCCCGACAACGACGCAAAAAATGTTAGTGCTAGAAGTTGCTCTTAGACTGCTTAAGAGCAAGCCTAGCATATCTTGAAAATAAAAAGTGACTTGATTGGGTTTTAGGAAAGTTTGAAAGTGGTATTAATCAAGAAGGAAATGAAGCCATTGGGCATGGAGTCCATAAAAAACTGTAACCCTGAACTAACATTCTATGGGCAGCAAGTGAAGAAAACAAAGCATTTGGATAGTGATTTTTTAATATCTCAAGGAAAATGAATGAATAGGAAGAGAAAGAAGGAGTTGTCAGTCTCACTATTAAACAAACCGATCCTTTAGTGATTCATACAATAGAGGAATTAACCATCATTCAAAAAATCATTTTCCAAAAATGATTAAACAAAAATAAACATAACCATGGCAAAAATTCTCATAAACCCTTTAAAATAATTTCTCAGCACAGTAAGCATTTGTCATATTCCATATAACATTTGCAGTATGTTTATGGAGGAAAAATATTAAGAAATAATCATAAGAGTTACGTACTAACCAAAAACTTCATTCAACTGTTCAAGTCTTTACATAGAAAGCAACACAAGTCTGCAACTTAAATCAGAGACTTTTCATGCCTTTCTAGCTCCCTCACGGATCTTGAAAAATCACCTCGACCTCTCAGGTCTTTTTTCTCTCTTAAAAATCCCCCTATAACATTTACAAATGATAAAATATATATGCATACAGTTAACAAACTGTCTCTTATTTCTAGGAAGAAAAATCAATTAATATTTCTAAAAATAAACTAAATCTTGGAACATAATGCAAGGTGTCTCAAGTGTTGTAACTGGAGTCCAATCTCCTTAGATTAGGAATGATTTTCTTAATAATCTTCTACCATCTGTACTCAATCACTGATGATTCACTCCCTTGAAATCTGGAACTGCCTGCTGATTTTGTGCTTGGAAATATGGAAAGTTGGGATGCTCTGCCACCTGTTACATAGTTGTTAGAATTGGAATCAAATTCCTTTCATGCTGCCACCTATGGTCTTAGCTCTTCTCCACATCATCAGCCACCCAAAAGAGTGATAAACTCGAACCCCTTGATTCCAGGTGCCAGTTTGTAGTGCCATTCATTAGCGCGCTGAGTAGCGAGTTTATGTAGCGCCCTTGCAAAAATACTCTGCACATTTCGCAGCACGGATCCAAAACAGGCCTGCAGAATTGGTAGCGCCCAGCCTGTGAATCTCTGTGGTTTGATATGAGTCTATGCTTTCAACTGATCCTCATCAGAAACCTTGCCCACTTCGTATCGATTTTCTAATTTATGAATTGTGGGCACATAAGACTGTGGAGGGGGAATCAAACCCTTCTGCAACCGGAAGCACGCTGCCATCAAAGCTAGATCGAATCTTTCACTTTGCCATTTGTCTTGAAACGGTCGACATCTTCAACTACCTGAAAATCATATTATCCTTCTACTGTAAAAAATTTGAGCCCAAAATTTGTTGCTTTCATTCCAAACGAGGAAACAAGATCCTAATTTGCAGATGATATGTTTTATCTCCACGTGTCAGACAACCTTAATGATGATCCAATCCATTCGAACAACAAATCTGATGACTTGAGTTAATCTTGGACAAAACTGTGAACCTTCAAAATTCTAGTAGCGTTGTGCTCTGTTTTTTTACACGGGACGCTATGAGAGTTTATAGAACTGTGAAAATACTTAGAATACTCAACCAATTGCCCATGATCCTTCTCCGTGGTGATGAAAACTGTTGTGGATGCCTCTAGAATTATAAACATTGCATCTATATTGCTAGCTTAAATGATACGCTTTGTAACATATGCAATTTAGCTCCCAAACTGTTGTCGCAACCTTCTTAGTTGAGAATCTTTGTCTTCATAATTGAAACCTGCACAAGACACCTCGAACCCTGGAATATTATCAACGAAGTGGCATCATCGGTATTGCTCACATTTTGATATCTTTGTTGTCAATACATCACTATAAGCAAAAGCAATGTTGAATGCTTTGTTTGCAAGTGCACTAGGAGTAATTATGTTTGCAAATGTAAATAAGAAGCCACAGAAGCTGCTATTTCATAAGCCACGATGGGGTTTGTAGAGAACCTATGACATTTCAGCCACCTCCTCTCCTGATTGGTTTTCTGCCACAATCAGTGCTTCCTGAAATTGGCACTGTTCAACAAGAGCTCGTCATGCATTTGTTTTAGAACGATTAAGCCACACGGTGTCTGGGATTCGTATTGGAGAGAAACCAATGATGCTTGTATACAAGACCATCAAATGTTTGTGCATGAAATAAGAGCAGGGAACCCTAAGAACATCAACGCTTCAAAAAACAGGAGCCGATAAACTCTCCTCTGAAATCCCTTGTTGATTACCAAAGAGATCATCTTCATTGCCACGCACAGAAGAATACTCACCTCGGAACCTAACTTCAGTGATCGAGCAATTTTGAAATCTAGACAGCGCTTGGAGTTTGGAAATATTTGGTGTTGAAACTCTACACCTATCACTAGAACTCGAGCTATAGACACGTTTCACTTTGTATTGGTGGGAGTTACCCCACCTTGGCAGGATAAACAAACCTTTTGTTCTCTTTATATGTCAATGGTTATGACATTGTCCAAAGAATATGACTAACTCTCGGTGGGTTTTCTTTCCCCGTGGCTTGACTTGGACATGTGATATTGTTGATGCAGGTGCTTGGATCTTGTTCTCGGTGCTTGTGACTTGACTTAATGCTAACCCATGTATGTGGCTTGTGGCGATGATAGGTGCTGATAGCTGGCAGCATGGAGATTGGTTTTCTTTAAGAATCATTCTCTGTCAAGGTTAAGGTGCTCGGGGGTGGCTTCGGCTTATGGTTGGGTGACAATATTGTTATATTGTCTATCGTTAAACGAGCACATCCATTACTTTCGAACAAGTTATGGGCCCACACTATCTTCGGACAATCTAATCGCTGGAAGATAGATTGGGAGGATTTGCTCTGTTGTAGTTGCAGTTGCAACCAATTTTTGCTACAACAACAAAACCCTAACCCTCTTGTTGAGGCACTTTAAGTAAAGAGGTTGACCTAATTTTTGGATAGCCCAGTGCGCCCTAGCCTAGCGCACCTCCTGGTATTCTCAACAAGCCAAGACGTCAAGTTTGAGTTTTTGGTCAAAGTCAAAGGTTGACCAAGTCAAAGCAATTATGACTTACTTAGAAAACAAGTTATAAGGGGCTTCTAACTTCAGAGCGTGGAAGACAAGGATTGACCTCATCCTTGCAAAGAATAAAGTGTTGGACATCGTGAAAGGAAAGATCCTGGAACCACAGTTCGAAGAAGGAAAAGAGAAGGAACCTCAAAACGTTGCAGTTATGGAGAAGTTCAAAGACAATGACATCAATGCCATGAGTATCATAGTGGACTCTATAAGAGACCACTTGATATCCTACATTTCCCATCTTGACTCATCTAAGAAGATGTATGATGCCCTAACAAACCTCTTCTCAGTCAGAAACGTTGGACAAGTAATGAGTCTGAAAAATGAGCTCCATGACATGAAAATGAATGATGATGACAACATAACATCATACTTTGTGAGAATCTCTCAATTAAGAGATCAACTACAAGATATTGACGAGATCATTTCAGAGAAGGAACTGGTAAATATAGTACTCAATGGTCTTCCCAAGACATGGGATGCATTTGCCGCAAGCATGAACACAAGGAAGGAGTATACTACATTTGAAGAACTTTGGACTTGCTGTGCACAATAAGAATCAAGGATTAGTGCAAAAGAGAAACCCCAAAAGAAATACGATGATCAAGCCTTCACAACAAGGTTCAAGAATTTTGGGAATAAAAAGAAGTTTGGCTCCAGGAAGAAACCAAATCAAGAGAAAGACATGTCAAAAATACAATGCTTCAAATGTCGAAAATATGGTCACTACAAGAATCATTGTCTCGAGTTAAAGAAAAGGAAGGAAACACACGAAACATCAGTTGCCGAAGAAAGGGAACTCTCAAAGAAGGTCAAGCAGGACAAAACAAACTTCTTCTTCTAAGACAAGGTAACAATATTCTTCATAATTCTTGTACATACCATGTTTACATAGTTTCTGAAGATATCTTGCATATCTATTTCTTAGAAGATAAGATGCTCAAAGAGAAACAATACCTATGGAAGAATAACAAGATAAGGATTGCTATCATGATGACTACAAGTCAAGCAATACACATGAAAAGATGAAGTACATCGACAACCCTTGGTAACAATTCATGTGGAAGCTATTAACATAAGTAACAACTGCAAGATAAGCCGAAATCAGAATCAAACTTGAAGAAACCTGGAAGAAGTAAAAATAGAAAGAAGTCAATATTCAAGAGGAAATTAGAAAAAGACTTGTGACACTTTGTAGAAGGCAATAAAGATGCAGACAAAAGCATGGACTCTCTTAGATGGAGGGAGCGGATTATATAATTCCAAAAGAAGAGCATGCATTCATGAAGCAAGGATTAGGAGGGAGCTAATCCTAAACAATATGATCCATTGGATTATGTAGTATCTAATCATGTTCCCATCAATGGTAGCAACCATAAAAAACAACACATGTTCAGTTTGACTTTAGAAGAAGTCTTCTTCGAAAAGAAGCCTTAAAGTATCCCTGGTTGTCCATTCACATCCATGATCCTATGATGAAAGAAAGAAGTTGGAATCTTCAGGGCATGGAATCTATAGAAAACTCCATGGACCCAAGAGCTAAAGAGAAATACGAGGAAGAACATGAAGATTCCAAGAGAGAAAGAAAAGCTAGAACAACTAGTCATTATATCGAGAATCACAAGACTATCGGCTTGGTTTGAACTCACTAGAAACAATCAAGCAGAAGAAATGGAAGTTGTGATGAAGAACAATGTACGGAAGACTTATGAATGGAAGCATTGCGAGATCCAGAACTAAAGGTTCTCCTAGATGGAGGGAGAAGACTATGATGATAGCTTGTTCCAGTAACCAGACATACCTCTACTTGAGCCATTATATCTCCTGCATTATCCATGGGTTAGAGTTTACATCAGATGAATGTAAGGAATGTTCTCCTCAACAAAGTAATTGAACAAAGAAGCGTATGAAGAGCAACCTCAAGGTTTTGAGGTATACTAGAAAGAGACCCTTGTATGCAGATGGAAAAAGATCTTGTATGGATTCAAACAACTTGGTGCAAAGCCTCTCATGCACAACAAAAGCGTGGTGAAAATTTTCTATAACAGAGATATTGTATCAAAATGGTTACTCATAAGTCCAGGATGATGGATTGCTAATCCATGACAAACTCTCATGATAACAGAAGAAGTGCCACTTGGATATGTTCCAGTTTGAGTCTTGCCACGATGTCATGAGCTAGCAGGAAACAAAAGTGCTGAATCCAACCATGATATACTATGATGATCAGAGCTATATGAAGCCTTCAGAGAAAACCAGTGTTCCAGAAAGACCGAAGTACATTGAGATCAAGCATTACATTCTCCGTGATGAGGTCTAGAAAAGAGAAGTGGTTCTCCAATATATCTCCACAGATGAGCATATAACAGATATTTTGGTAAAGCCTCTGTCCAAGATGGAAAAAGTTTGCGTACTCAAGAAACAAGATGGAGCTCGTGGAGACAACTTCCTTATTGAAAAGAGAAGAGATGATTCTCAGGTTGGGAGGGAGCACTGATGTGTTATTGATTTATGGACAGTCATTTTTTAGTTCAAAAAATGGTTCAAGATGAATGGTTCCTTTCCAGTTCGGAAAGTGGTTTGACATTTCTGACGGGCATGCATTTTCCAGTTCGGAAAATGGTCCAGATCGAACGGTCATTTTCGTAATGAAAATGGTTCGATAGATTGTTGATGTACCATAGACACTGATTCCCCTTGTGGCCAGTGTGGGGGAATGGTCTAGGAAAATCTTTCTTCTTGACAGTCACTCTCAGTAGTGGTCAAGTAGAATGGTCCGCCTCGCCGGGCAATCATTCTTTCGAAGTTCACAGTTGTGAGCAGTTTCGAAGAATGGTCCGTTTTGGAGGTTGGTGCAAGACAATCATTTCCTTAGGAAATGGTCTGGACAGTCATTCCCTAGGGCAGACTCATTCTCTCCAGGTTGTACTTTGTTTAGTGTTGGAGGAATGGCCCAGTTAGGTGAATGGTCCAGGTTCAACAATCAAGGACAAACATTCCTTAGGATAGACTCATTCTCTCCAGGTTGCACTTTGTTTAGCGCCGAAGGAATGGCCCATATAGGTGAATGGTATAGGCTCAAATCAAGACAGTTATTCTTCTATGCTTGAGAAGAATAGTCTAGATAGCTCATGGTTGATGTTTTACTTTCTGAGGGTAGATGCTTTTCCAGATCTCACAGATGTGAGTGGAAGAATGGCCCAGATGACTCAGTTTATATCATGATATTGTTTTTCTGTGCAGGTTGATATCAGATGATATGATTGCTATGGAGACTGTATGTCTCTGGACAATAGATGTATGCTACTGTGGTGGATGTGTTCCACTGGTTGTGACTACGTGTCACTAATTAAGTAGCCTTGTGCTACTTGGTGTGGTAGTGTACCACTAGATTGTAGTTGGGTACTACTATGGATATACACATTTGTGTTCTATTGAATGACATTGTTTTGATTGCCATGAAGACTATCAATAGTGTTGAAAATGATTATTAGCTAGATAGATGGTCAGTGTACTGATGGACAGACATTTTCCAGATAGAAAATGGTCCAGGACATTTATTCTTCTAGGACGTATGTCTGGATTAGAAGAATAGTCCTTGTAGCCCATGGCGTGGCTTCCAAAATCTGTTGGAATAATTATTCTTCTAGGACATATGCCCGAATTAGAAGAATGGTTCTTATATCACTCTTTGGAGTAAGTGACCTTTTCAGCATCATGCTTGATTACTCAGATGGAGTATGGTTTTGAGAGATGATGCAGTTGATGTTGTCAGACGACACTGATAGTTATGATGGTGCTCGTGATCTAATCATGAGATAGCCTGTATGGCTATGATGATGCTACCGGTTGAATGGTATGTTTGTGCTCAAGACCATTGCCTTCAATACCTCCCTAGCTAGGAGAGAGTGTTGATATTATGGTAGCTGCGAGAGGTATTTACCTCCACGTGTAACCCTGACGAGAATAGAATATTATGGGAAGCAAGAAGAAACCCTAAATCATTAAACTTAACCCTAGAAGACAAGTCGGCTCAAGGAAATAATTAATATTAAGTATTTAGCATCCAGAATGAGAAGTCAGCCCAGACAGCTCAGGAAAATAGTATAAATACAAGTAGCTGGACCTTATTTTGTACCAGACAACTCAAAATTTCAGCTAGGAAGAGGTGCACACTGCAGAAACTGGGCAAGTGCGCAAGTCTGGGGAGAAGCTGCAGTCGACAGCTGCTGCAATCTGTATTCTTTATTTAGGCTCGGACTTTCTATTGGTTATGGTTGGACTTTCTGATCAGTCTTTGTTATCTTTATGCATTAGCCGTGGTTGGATATTGGTTTGCTTTCAGAGTCATTCTCTATCAAGGTTAAGGTGCTCGGGGGCGGCTTTGGCCTATGGTTGCCTATGGTTGGGTGACAATATTGTTATATTGTCTATGGTTAAATGATCACATCCATTACTTTCTAACAGTTATAACTAATGGAACAAGGCCTTGACTAATTATTTCTTTGTTTTGTTCTTCCATGATTTCCCACTCATTTCTAGGTCCAAGACCTCATTCTTGCTCATGAGAGCATATGTTTTCCTTTCTTTGTTTATGTATGTCATAGAGATTTGTAAAGGCCATGGACCATGTTGTTTCTAATGTTTAAACGAAGTACCAATTGGGATTTATTTTGAAATCTCCACGGAGAACTATTTCAAGTATCACACAATTTTTATGGTTCTATCTTGAGAAATATTGAGTTGAGCTTTTGAGCACGTGATCTTATTCAAACCCTTTTGAGTGAAAGCTACAATTCTTTAAAGTTCTCTTTTGCATCTATATCGTTTCGATTTATCTTGTTTTAGCAAAAATCTTGTTTGTTCTCTTGCATAATGGAATGGAGGCAAAGACATCTTTGGTTGAACAACTCATTTTACATACAAATATTTATTTATAGTTTTGCTAATGGTAGGGTTTGCCTAGTTTTTTCTTAGGCATCAATCAATGCATGAATGGTTTAAATTAGAACTTTGTTTGCTTGCTAAATTTTCAAGTTTCATTTGGAAGTTTACTGTTTAGTATCCTTCCATTGTTTTATTTTTTTTCTAGGTTACAAAGCCCGGGGAAAACCCCCAAGTACTTCCCCTCATTTCATTTTAAGGATGGTACCCAGGGTAAACCCTAGAATGTTCAAAGCACAAGGTCAGTCAACGACAATGTTCGAATAATATACTCATTAAGAGCTCAACATGTCACTTGCGGGAATTGAACCTAGGTGGGGAGGATAACAATCATTCCTACGAACCACCCGAGCTAAACCCAATTGATAACTTTCCATTGTTATATATATAAACAAACTAAATGTTGAAGGAAGTTTTCATTGCAAGAATATTTGAAAGAGGAGTACCACCTCTATGAAAATGAATGAGGTTTCTCTTTGCTCCCCACGAGTTTACCCTCAACATTGATTCTCTTTACTTTTCAGAAAAAGTGATCAACATTTGGCGACCATACTAGGGAGCGATTTGTTTTCAAGAAGTCTAAATTTTTTTCCTATAAGGATAAGATTTTATTGAGAAACTAGAGTTTGACTGGTTCAAGTTTTTGAAAGGATACAAATGTCCTCCTTGTGTCTCCGAGATTGAAGACAAGATCACATCTTCAAAGTGTTCTCTTACTATCCATCTGGAGAGGAAAGAACTAAACGTGGGGCATTTGAGAGATAATTCTTAAAGCTTTCTGCCTGATAAAAACAAAGAAAGACATTTGAATATGTTTCAAGGAAGATCAAATTGTGCTAGAAAGAACAAAATTTTCTTCCAAAAGATATAGGAAACTTTTATAGAGAATTTCAAAATGATTCCTGAATGAATTGGGTTCTTGAAATCCTGGTTCAAGGGAACCTTAATGGCATTAAAGATTTTATTCATGGTGCTTTGGGTGCTGATTTGTTGTGGCAAGTTCCAAAGAGCCAAGAACCATCCAAGATTCGGTAGGATGAGCTCCTTGGCGACTTCATGTTGTCCAAGATTCAAGAGGGTGAACCCCTTGGCAACTTCACTTTTAAAGCTTCTAATTTTGAAAAAGTATGCCATGGCGATTTCGTTGAAAGAGTTCCAGAGTTAAGAGAGATTTCATGGTGACCTCCACCAAAGAGATTCCTTCATGCTGGGATGCTTCCTTGTGTTCCCACCAAGCCACCAAAGATTGCTAGCATTGCAGCATAAAAGACACGTCCCCAAAGGAAAAGATGGTTGTAGAGAAGCCCCCTCAACTTGCAAGGAGAGATACACCCTTTGCCAAATATTCCCATGGAGAAATTTCCCATTGTCCTTGGAAACAATTCCAACAATGCGGAGCAACATTTGATTGAATTCAATGATGCTTGTGACATCTATAATCTTGGAGATAATGATGTAGCTTTCCTGCTATTCATCCGGACCTTGAAAGGGAAATCTTGTCAATGGCTTTATGCTCTATTGCCCGAAACCATCATTGAATGGGATGTATTGGAGATTCTATTTGTTGAAACTTGAGAAATATTGCCCAAGGGTGGGCCCATATGTTCTTTTTATGAAACTCATTTGTGTTTGCATGAAGGAAAAAAGGATGATTAAGAATTCACTTTCAGATTTATAACATAGTTACCAACTTAATGAGAACTCTCCAGAGTTCTCATTTTTTGGGGTGTCCAATTTTTTACCTCGTTTTTAAAAATGGTGCTACCGATAGCACCCCCTCTCCGTTTTTAGATGATTTTTTATATTTTCAATTTTTCGATCCCCAATGTTTCCACATTATTTTTTTAAATGCTTATTTTTCATCTATATTCATTTTTTTTTCTAAATATATGTATATTTTGTTTTTATTCAACTCCATTTTTACTCTTTTTTTCATACTTCTTTCAATCTTAAAAATGTTTTTTACCATTTACTTTTTTGAAGTTACGATTTTTCATAGAATTTTGTCTCCTTAATT
>ML778767.1:148029-179732 GCA_009831015.1 Picea engelmannii
AGAAAGCTAGCCTTTATAATTTTGATAATGTTGCACTCCCACCCTCTCCTAACTAGGTCCAAGACCATGAGGAAGAGGATCTAGATGAGGAATTCATTGAAGGGTGGGAAAGTTTCCCTATATCAGATTATATTTCTGAACCTGAGAGTGAGAATTCTAAGATCCCAATGCAAGGGATATGCATTCTTTCATGTGCTTTGTGGAAAGAGAGAGATATCAGTGATAGGTGGGATGATGAGATGGAAACATTCCTAATTGTCAAAACTATTGAAGGAAAAATTTGGTCTTTGAAATGTGAAGAGGGTAGAAATAATACATGTACAGATCTCACAAGAATATATACTTGGTTCAGAGGAAGAATAGTTTCCTTTGTCACAATACCTTGCTGAGGATGATTTGGAAGCTCATGAAAAAAGAAGAAAAACAATACTTTAAGTTTGCGGAACAAGTTTCTCTCAACAATATTTCTAGACCAAGAGATGGATCTGATCATGAGACGGAAAAGGTAGGGACAACGCTTGATGAGGAACATAGATTAGAACTTGAAGTTGAGGAATTTCTTTCATATTTGTCACCAGTTTATCATATGACTTTGTTGGTTCCAAACAACTTGTGCAGTCAAGTGAGCAGTGAGGTAAACCCAATTTTTGAATCTGATTATGAAGGTGGTTGCATTGAGCCATGGTTTCAAAATGTCACTAGTGGGTTGTCTCCAAAGGTGTCATATCATGTTCTCATCCTTCAAAGATTTGTTGCAATGAGTCCATTATCCAAGGAGACATTGCATGGATGGGAACCACTCTCAACAATTGAGTTGAGTCTTGTTATCCCCATTTTGTGGATAACTAGGGAGCTTATGTCTCAAGGCCCTTAGGTTGTAGATATGGAGTGTCAAGAGACTACATGACCAACAATACACTTTGCACAGATGGAAAACCCACTCGCTACCACAGATGGTCACAGGTTTACATATGGCATCCACCACACCACTTGGCTTCCGAAAGGCAATGGGCCTTGCTCCATGAGGTACAAGTCAATATTATGGTGAGAATCATTTCAATACTCGAGCCATTTAATTATGTTGTATCGTAGATTGCTTTAGATTTCATGATATGTGCTTGGACATTATGCTTTTTTCCCTGCTTCACCTTGGTGGTTGACATTGTGCCCTAGTAAGTGGTCTTCTTTGGGAATGGGTTTGCTGTTGGGAAATCCCTTAATGAGCCATCGTACTGTTCCCGACCATACTTACCATTTTCCATCATTATTCCCCTTTGTTTCCTTATCTCTTGGGCTTTTAGGGTGTATTGACCCAAGAAGGGATTGTCCCTCATTCTATGGGAAGAAGGGGCTAAAGGCCCAGAGGGGTTGGTGTTGGGTAAAAGATAAAAGCCATATATGAACCTTCCAGATGCTTCGCCCAGGGATCACCCAAGAAAGCAGTAAAACACGTATCTTTGAATAAAAGGGGACCCTTAATATAACAAAGAAATGCATGAAAGGTAGATTGAAGGATAGGAGGTCTCATCACGAGCCGACCTATCACGTCCATGGATATCTAGTGGTGTGACATTGTCATTATCTAGTTACCAAACCAGGGCAATGACTCTCAATTGCATGGTTGAGAGAAAGGGGGTCTCATCATAAGCCAACCTTCTCATTTCCATTAGGCATTTGTGGGTGAAATTTCCACCATTTGGTCACCACGCCAGGGCAGTGACCTTCAACCTCTCCTTGTGCTAAAGAAAATATAAACAAAGAAAGATAAAAGGAAAATAATGGGCTTGGAAAAGTGCATTTGTGGACGAAGGTACAACACACCCTCTACAAAGACACCCATGGATGAGACATTTTGACCCCTATTATGCCATGAGCCCTATGCCCATTGAGCTTTGACCCCGTCCACATCATACACTTTACATGGCTTAGAGAGGGACCTCCTGGAGGCTCTCCTTGACCTAAGGCAAGATCTACCCAATAGGACACCTCGTCAACCCTCCGATACTTAAGCTTGACAAGTCGCATAATGTCTTTGACATGTTAATTGTTTGATGTGGTAATCTTTGATGCACATGTTTAGATATCTTGTTTATTGACTGGATCCACTTGTCATGATGTTATGACTTGAGATCCTTGGAGGGTGTGTTCATTTGTCTTTGCAGGACCTAGCTGGTGGACAATTTTGGGAGAACAAGCCTAGCTTGGGCATCCATGGGGCTACAAGCCCACAGGTTGGATGCCAGGGGCCCGCATGCGAGATGAGATAGAGATGACTTAGACGACCTTGATGATGACTTGGATGACCTAGCCCACCAATTGCCTACTAAACGATTTTCCTATAAGGGGAAAAATGTCCCATTTTCTTGCATGACGTCATGGTATTGGGGGTTTGGGCTTGGTGGTGAGGTGCCACTCACTTACACTTGGACGTTCTGATGAGAAGATAGTTTTCACCAAGAAAGGATCATCTAGATGTTTGACACATGGCCTTGGGAGCCCCCTCATTCCTTCTCCAACACCAATGACCTCTTCAAAGTGGCAAAATGTCCCCTGAAGGGATGATGTCATCCTTAATTAGGGTTTAATTTGTGCAAAAGATGAAATTATAAGTGAATTGTTTAATATTATTGTGTTAAGGGGGCAAGATTAGGGTTGTTGACCCCTAATCTTGTGTTTTACTCCTTATTTTGTGGACAAGCCATGTTGGCTAATTTTTGTATAAATAGAGATCATAAGATCTCATTTTAAATCATAAATTTCCTCTCACAAGAGGTATTGGTCTGAAATTTTCAGCCTCCTTGGCCATTTTATCTCTTGTGCACTTGTGTATGGCTGATTTTATGAATGGTTGGTGGAAGAAGGCTTAGCGCTAGCTTTGGATGATGCATTTCTAGCTCTTGTGGTGATTTGTCTTGGTATTTCTCTTGATCTTGGTATGGTTTTCTACTATTATGCCATCATTATTTCAAGTTCAAGTGTTTTATGCTAAGAGCTAGGTGGGGAGTATAAGGGCATACACCCCCACCATAGCTTTCACCATTGTTATTTGCTTCATCTCATTGACAAGGGTTTGCTAAGAGAAGTATAAGGGCATACACCCTCTTAGCTTAAACCCTAGCTTAGAAAAACTTGCCTTGAGAAGTAAAAGGGCTTACAACCCCAAGGAGGTAGCTTCTCTAAGCTCCTTGTGACTCCATTAACCCAATAGTAAAGGCACTAGTCACATTTTTATTGCATTGGAGATTTAAATGATTGCATTGGGAAACGTGAATTTCAGTCTTTTTACTTCTTGAAAAGGTGGATTGTTTTCCTTGTGCCTTGGGCACCTCACAACTATTAGGGCGTCCTCTTCCAAGGGCTACTTATTGTTGCTGTTATAAATTTGCATCTTCAACCATTAGGGCTGCAAAAACCCTAACATACTTGCTTGAATAACTCTCTCATCAACCATTAGTTTTGGCTCAAAGTTTGCATACATATTCTCCTAGTCCTAGCACACTTTTGGGCAAAGTTTGAGGAATTTCAGGTGGCTGATTTTCCCACTGTAATACATTGAATGTTACAGCCATAAGGCTGATATAATTTGTTGTATACAACTTTTAACAACAACCTTATCTTTTGTGCTAGAACTTGGGCTTTTCATCTTCAGTTTAGCTAGTCTTTCTCTTGCATTTTCTACTTGATATCTAGCACTTATTGAGCATCTTTTAGTATCATTTATTTGTTGATTTATATTGTTATCTACTGCTTTAAATTAGGGACAACAACCTTAAAATGCTAATCCAACTAACATATATTGTTGCAAGCTGTGTTTTCTTGTGTCTCGGGAAGGTACATTCTTCCAAGAAACATTATACTTGTGGGGCAGCCTTTACTTGACTTACAAGGCATCTTTCCCTACCCTTTCATTTAGATTTGACCTACAAGAGTTCTTTTTCCACTTCCTTCCATATCCGTCTCAATCCCCCTAGGGTCACCGAGATTGCCTCCCTAGAGTGACCTAGTCATCCTTTAAGTGTGGGACCTACATCGAGGTGACATTGGGTGTAGAAATCTCATAGTGATAGCACTTGTTCCTTGGTTGGGTCGGGCTTTTCCCAACCTACAACTTGTGCCATAACATTTTGGCGTCGTTGTCGGCAAGGATTTTGAATCCTCTTCGTACCCTAAACGACACTTTGGTAAGTTATCCAAAATCCTTTCCCTAAGCTTACCTGGCGACTCCACCCAAGGGACATTCCCTTTCCACCATCCTTGATGAGCTCATCTAGCGACTCCACCTTCCCAGAAACTTCCTTTCCTGAAACCTTTTCCCCCTTGGAATTCAAGCCTTCTAAGGTTTACCAAAGAAGGCCTCCTCTCTCAAGTCTCTCGTTGCTAAAACTCTTTTCCATAAACCCCTTCCCCTTGCTCCAATGGCTTGCCCTTGGGCAAAAGAACTCTACAAACACCTCAATATGGCCAATATCCATGGTTACCCTAACAAGATGCCAACAGATGTCAACAAGTGGTTGCCAAGGTTCCCAGGAAACAATGTGATAACTATCGAAGACCACATTTATTTCATGGGTCGAGATATGGACAATGTAGGTATTGATCATGAAGATGTGGCCATGAGACTATTTGCCTCATCATTGACTGAGGAGGCTCTTGATTGATTCAAGGGACTCCCTGATAATTAGATCATGACCTATGATGTCGTTACCGCCTTATTTAAAAGTAGATGGTCAAGGAAAGCAGATGGTGGGACACTTGCAACTCAATTAAATCAAACAAAGAAAAAGGAGAATGAAACTATAAGGGAATTCATTTCAAGCTTTGACAGGTTGTACAATCAAATTCCAACAGAGTACCGTTCTACAACATCATCAGTTTGTCTCCTTTACATGAATGCCTTTGAAAGGTAGTTCCGATACATTCTTAAAGATAAAAGGCCCACAACATTGGCACAAGCTAAAGAGTTCAGTATTGACATTAAAGAGAATCTCCTTGATTACAAAATAGAACCCTTTCAACATCCCCGCAACAAGACAGAATCAAGGACGAAGGTTTCCAACAACAATGTTCCTAATCCGATTGCTCTCATGACTCAAAAGATATACCAGATGAATACTCAGTTTGTGCAAGTGCAGAATCAACTTATGAACCGTATGACTATAGTGGAAAGAAATCAATATTCTCCCAGACCTCAGTTTGCCAGACAACAGAGAGATGCTACCGGTTGGAAACCAAGACCTCAACAATAGGCGAAGGCCCCAGATACTTTGAAATTTGTTGGGACAATTGATATAGAAGATTGGTGTCTCCCATGCCAAGAGCCCCACAGGGAAGATGAGTTCCCCTAAAAGGACGAAAATTATCCTAACGATATAAACTTTATGATTTGCAATCTCAACGAAGAACAAACTGCTCAGGATTTGGTCGATAAAGCTAGAAGAATAGGAGAAATAGAGGGGAGACTCCGGGCCTTAAGCAAGTTGATAGATGATCAAAAGAAGGAATTAAAGAGGAGGGAAATTCTAGTCTACAGAAGGAAAAATGTTTCAGCCATCACAGCCTGATATTCCTCTTCTACTAGCAGAAAAGGTGGCTCCACCACCTCCGTTGTTGGTATGTGAGTTGTCTTCTGAGCCCTCTCCTGCAGATGACATTCAATTGAATATCGATGTTGGAAACATGTTTGGAAAACTGAATATGACGGTTCCAGTAATAGAGATGTGTAAGATCCTTTCCGTGAAAAGGGAAGTTTTGAGGATATTACAGGTACCAATTGAGAAAGAGGATCCTCCCATTGTACTAAACACCATGTATCTGGATCGACCAAAAGACAAGAACCCGCCATTTTATTCTCATTAGGCATGAATGGCCTCCGCATGAACAACTACATGCTTGATTCAGGGGCTTCAACAAATGTCATATCTTTGAAGGTAATGAAACAGCTTGGTTTGAAGACAACCTGACCTTATGGAAATGTTTGTGGTATTGATTCAAGAAGAGTTAAGGTTTTGGGGGTATGTGAAGACGTTGCGATATTCTTGATAGATTTTCCACATATCAACGTCCTCATGGACATATTGGTGATCGATGTCCCTGATGCCTGGGGGATTCTCTTGTCAAGGACCTAGTCCTCAGCCCTTGGAGATTTCCTTAGTATGAACCTTACACATGCATATATTCCCATGGGAGATGGCATGTATGAATTCTTACATAACAAGGAGAAGAAAAATACACATGTGATGAATCTGAGAGGGGCTAGCTATGTTAATGAGCAATACCATGATATACCTCCACAAATTTTTGAGTATGATCCATCTGAGTTACCCTTCATGCAGGAAGATGCAGTGGAAATGTTTTTACCATGGACGGATAAAAAGAAAGCTGCATAATACCATAATAAGGAGTCGTAATCTATTCATGTTATACAAAGGGAAGATGAGAAGCATGAAGAAGTCATCAGAGATACAGTCCTCACAGAGCCGTCACACGATGAGAATACACCTTGCTCTGATTTCAATGAAGGAACTCTTGTGGTCATGTGGGACAAAAGAAAGGGCAAGCCCTGGATGTGAACATAAAGATAATAACTCATGGCTTGGCCCTTACATCATCAGAGGGAAGTCTTACAAAGAAAGGTATCATTTGACAACATTAGATGGGAGAAATATGCCATTGCCCATAGATGGGTCTCTTCTCCGACCTCACATCCAGCTCACATGTGTTCTTCAGAGCCCATGCCCCAGGTAAGTAGGTATGTCATTTTGATTCCCTGCATTTGCATCTTGATTGCTCATATTAGTTAGATGCATTTCATTTTCATTTTACTCTACTTGCATATTAGTTTCATGCTTAGTTTAGATTTTTATTTTTTTTAAATGTCAAAATTTTCTTTTCTAGTTTAGTGGGTTTTGATATGATCATATGAGAACAAGGATGAGTAGGCCATCCTACCCTTGACAATTTGATGTTTACTTGTAGACACATGTCTACCAGGAGATGTTGTGGTTCTCATGCACTCTACAACGAGCACATGTCTCTCATTCTAGGGAAGAAGGGCTAAAGACCCAGAGGGGTTGGTGTTGGGTAAAAGATAAAAGCCATATATGAACCTTCTAGATGCTTCGCCCAGGGATCACCCAAGAAAGCAGTAAAACACTTATCTTTGAATAAAAGGGGACCCTTAATGTAACAAAGAAATCCCTGAAAGGTAGATTGAAGGATAGGAGGTCTCATCACGAGTCGACCTATCACGTCCATGGATATCTAGTGGTATGACATTGTCATTATCTGGTCACCAAACCAGGGAAGTGACTCTCAGTTGCATGGCTGGGAGAAAGGGGGTCTCATCATGAGCCAAACTTCTCATTTCCATTAGGCATTTGTGGGTGACATTCCCACCACGCCAGGGTAGTGACCTTCAACCTCTCCTTGTGCTAAAGAAAATATAAAGAAAGAAAGATAAAAGGAAAAAAATGGGCTTGGAAAAAGTGCATTTGCGAACGAAGGTACCACACACCCTCTACAAAGACACCCATGAATGAAACACTATCACCCCTAGTATGTCATGAGTCCTATGCCCATTGAGTCTTGACCCCCTCCACATCATACACTTTACATGGCTTAGAGAGAGACCTCCTGGAGGCTCTCCTTGACCTAGGGCAAGATCTACCAAATAAGACACCTCGTTAACCCTCCCATACTTTAGCTTGACAAGTCGCATAATTTCTTTGAGTTGTTAATTGTTTGATATGGTAATCTTTGATGCACATGCTTAGATGGCTTGTTTATTGACTAGATCCACTTATCATGATGTTGTGACTTGAGATCCTTGGAGGGCGTGTTCATTTGTCTTTGTAGGACCTATTTGGTGGACAGTTTTGGGAGAACAAGCCTAGCTTGGGCTTCCATGGGGTTACAAGCCCACAGGTTGGTTGCCAGGGGTCTGCATGCCAGATGAGACAGAGATGACTTGGATGACCTTGATGATGACTTGTCTGACCTAGCCCACCCATTGCCTGCTAAACGATTTGCCCAGAAGGGGCAAAACGTCCCATTTTCTTGCACGACGTCATGGTATTGGGGGTTTGGGATTGGTGGTGAGGTGCCACTCACTTACACTTGGACGTTCTGATGAGAAGAGGGTTTTCACCAAGAAAGGATCATCTCGATGTTTGACACATGGCCTTGGGAGGCCCCTCATTCCTTCTCCAGCACCAACGACCTCTTCAAAGTGGCAAAACGTCACCTAAAGGGGTGACACCATCCTTAATTAGGGTTTAATTTGTGCAAAAGATGAAATTATAAGTGAATTGTTTAATATTATTGTGTAAGGGGGCAAGATTAGGGTTGTTGACCCCTAATCTTGTGTTTTACTCCTTATTTTGTGGACAAGCCATGTTGGCTAATTTTTGTGTAAATAGAGATCATAAGATCTCATTTTAAATCATAACTTTCCTCTCACAAGAGGTATTGGTCTGAAATTTCTGGCCTCCTTGGCCATTTTAGCTCTTGTGCACTTGTGTATGGGTGATTTTATGAATGGTTGGTGGAAGAAGGCTTAGCGCTAGCTTTGGACGATGCATTTCTAGCTCTTGTGGTGATTTGTCTTGGTATTTCTCTTGATCTTGGTATGGATTTCTACTATTATGCTATCATTATTTCAAGTTCAAGTGTTTTATGCTAAGAGCAAGGTGGGGAGTATAAGGGCATACACCCCCACCATAGCTTTCACCATTGTTATTTACTTCATCTCATTGACAAGGGTTTGCTAAGAGAAGTATAAGGGCATACACCCTCTTAGCTTAAACCCTAGCTTAGAGAAACTTGCCTTGGGAAGTAAAAGGGCTTACACCCCCAAGGAGGTAGTTTCTCTAAGATCCTTGTGATTCCATTAACCCAATAGTAGAGGCACTAGTCATATTTTTATTGCATTGGAGATATAAATTATTGCATTGGGAATCATGAATTTCAGTCTTTTTACTTCTTGCAAAGGTGGATTGTATTCCTTGTGCCTTGGGCACCTCACAACCATTAGGGCATCCTCTTCCAAGGGCTACTTATTGATGTTGTTATAAATTTGCATCTTCAACCATTAGGGCTGCAGAAACCCTAATATACTTTCTCTAACAACTCTCTCAACAACCATTAGTTTTGGCTCAAAGTTTGCATACATATTCTCCTAGTCCTAGCACACTTTTGGGCAAAGTTTGAGGAATTTCTGGTGGCTGATTTTCCTGCTGTAATACATTGAATGTTACATCCATAAGGCTGATATAATTTGTTGCAGACAACTTTTTGCAACAATCTTATCTTTTGTGCTAGAACTTGGGCTTTTCATCTTCAATTTATCTAGTCTTTCTCTTGCATTTTCTACTTGATATCTAACACTTATTGAACAACTTTTTGTATCATTTATTTGCTGATGTATACTGTTATCTAGTGCTGCAAATTAACGACAACATGTTTAACTTGCTAACCCAACTAACATATACTGTTGCGAGCTGTGTTTTCTTGTGTCTCGGGCAGGTACATTCTTCCAAGAAACATTATTCTTGTGGGGCAGACTTTACTTGACTTACGAGGCATCTTTCCCTACCCTTACTTTCATTTAGATTTGGCCTATAGGTGTTCTTTTGCCACTTCCTTCCATATCTGTCTCAATCCCCCTAGGGTCACTGGGATTGCTTCCCTAGAGTGATCTAGTCACCCTTTAAGTGTGGGACCTACTTCGAGGTGACATTGGGTGTAGGCATCCCATAGTTATAGCACTTGTTCCTTGGTTGGGTCAAGCTTTTCCCAACCTACAACTTATGCCATAACATTTTGGCGCCGTTGCCGACAAGGATTTTGAATCCTCTTCATACCCTAAATGACACTTTGGTAAGCTATCCCAATGCCTTTCCCTAATCTTACTTGGCGACTCCACCCAAGGGACATTCCCTTTCCACCATCCTTGATGAGCTCATCTGGCGACTCCACCTTCCCAAAAACTTCCTTTCCCCAAACCTTTTCCCTCTGGGAAATTCAAACCTTTTAAGGTTTACCAAAGAAGGCTTCCTCTCAAGTCTCTCGTTGCTAAAACATTTTTCCATAAATCCCTTCCCCTTTCTCCAATGGCTCACCCTTGGGAAAAAGACCTCTACAAACACCTCAATATGGCCAATATCCAACGTTACCCTAACAAGATGCCAACAAATGTCAACAAGTGGTTGCTAAGGTTCCCAAGAAACAATGTGATAATTGTCGAAAACCACATTTATGTCATGGGCTGAGATAAGGACAATGTAGGTATTGATCATGAAGATGTGGCCATGAGACTATTTGCCTCATCATTGATTGAGGAGGCTCTTTATTGGTTCAAGGGACTCCCTAATAATCAGATCACGACCTATGATGCCTTTACCGCTTTATTTAAAAGTAGATGGTCAAGGAAAGCAGATGGTGGGACACTTGCAATTCAATTCAATCAAATAAAGAAAAAGGAGAATGAAATTGTAAGGGAATTCATTTCAAGATTTGACAGGTTGTACAATCAAATTCCAATAGACTACCGTCCTACAACATCATTAGTTTGTCTCCTTTACATGAATTCCTTTGAAGGGAAGTTTCGATACATTCTTAAAGATAAAAATCCCACAACATTGGCACAAGCTAAAGAGTTCAGTATCAACATTGAAAAGAATCTTTTTGATTCAAAAATAGAACCCTTTCAACATCCCCGCAACAAGATAGAATCAAGGACGAAGGTTTCCAACAACATTGTTCCTAATCTGATTGCTCTCCTGATTCAAAAGATAGACTAGATGAATCTGTTGCAAAACCTAGTGTACGATCTTTGTAAGGCAACGACGCGATTGTTACGTTGATATTTGCGTTGTCCGCGCTATCCGCACGAATGTAAATTTGAAACTTGCATTGACTGCGCGACTATTATAGAATACCTGCACTATTCCATGACGGATGATCCTTCTACTGTATCGTTGTTCTCTCTCTTCCTCTGGCCTAGATCTCTAGATGGAAGTCCTTCTCCACCTATCCAAGGTCTCCTTGAATCATAGTCCTTCGTGATCCAACCCTCTCTATCTCCGATCAATCTCTCTTGATCAATCTGAGAAAAGAAGTGTCTTTCTCCTTCACCCTAACCTTGTTTTTATAAGATTGAGTTATGACTTAACCCTAATCTCCAAAGTGATTGGTGGTTGAGATTACTTCTCACTTCACTTGAGATCAACAACTATTATTCAATTCACTAATGTTAATTAAAGCATTTTCTTAAATAAAACTCAACTTACTAATTAAAAGAACTTTACTTTAATAATTCTTTTAATTAAAGTCAAGGATAGAAGGCTTTGGACGATTTCCACACATCTAGACACATAGACCTGTGCGAAAATACATGTTCGATGCTACCATGCATCAACACTTCCTCTTAGCGAGGAAGGTATTTCTTGTAGAGCCACCTAGAACTGGTTCTCCCTCTGATCTTGATACAATGTCACACACATCATCCTGCTCATTGGCATCCCTCCAAACCTGTTGGTCAACTGCTCCCTGAACATTGGAAGTCACGGAATTGATGATGCTACATATTGATGCCATGAAGTTTGGAAACTTCGTCGAAGGTCTGCTCTCCCTCAATGTGCTCCTTGAAGCCTCCTGCTCCTGAGCATCCATCCATGTTATATTGTACCAACTCGGTCTCCTGACAGAGTTCATTGTACCAACTATGTTAAATGTTATATTATACCAGCTCCCTCTTCCCATCTGAAGGTTGACTCCCCACACCGGAAGTCTATGAACTCTACCTATCCTTTAGAGCCTCCTACTCCTCATCTTTTATCACTGACATCGATTCATGATCCAAGATCTCCTTGGATCCTCTTACAGGCTTGCCCTGCAACCTATATAACCTGCCCTCTTTGACACCAATGTTGATTGTTGTGCCAGGACTAGCTCCCGCTGAACATATGAGTACTTGCCCTCTCTGAAAAGTCACTTAAAAACCCTTGTCCTCCAAAACTGAAACTAAGAGCAAGTTTTTCTTTAGTTCTGGTACATACAACACATTTGCCACCTCTAGAAAACCTCCTAACTCTAGTTGGAACCACACTGTCCCAACTCCCTCTACACCACACTTGGCATGAGTGCCAAGCTTCACATGTAGATCCGAGTCTATTTCTGACCATCTGGTGAACAACTCATGTGTCCTCGTTATGTGATGAGAAGCAACATTGTCCAAGTACCATGCACTCATGGTAGGTGTTGTGGTAGTGTTTGTTGAATTTTCACTTTGCTAGGCTCAAGCATGAGGTTTATTTCATTTAGCATGTACTTGAACCATAAACGAATGCAGCTACACCATACACAAGTGATGTAATAACCAAGATCACAAGAATAATTACCATGCACAAGAACACAATAAATATCCTGGGAAACCCTTCTACTCAAGGGAAGAAAACCCAACAATCCTTTGCTATATTCTCAAGAGAAGATCCCCCAACCATAAAAACCTAATGCACACAAGAGGGTTCTACAACCTTGAAACTAGCGCCCAAGAGAGGTGCGGACTTCAGCCTTAAATGCACTCGCTGAAATTCTGAAATGTCAAGTGTGAGTGTGTTTCCTCAATGGGGAAATCACCTTTATTTATACTAGACCAAACACAACAATAGGTGTGTCTACTAGTGTGAGGGATGCACACCATGGACAGGTAGACCCACAGATCCAGGAGGAGGTACAGGACGGACAAGCAATTGACTTCACACATACAGGTCAGCCAGAGGAGATGGAGTCACAACAGCAGAAGATTCAGGGAGTTTGTGGAGCTTTCCAGGCAGGGAAGCAACATCGAGTGTCATTTGATGAAGGACAAGCTTGGAGAGTGCAAAGGGTCCTTCAGGACCGGTACACATGGGGAGATGATCAGTTCGGACCTCCATGGGGATGAAGAGCCCACCAAATGGATGCTGAGACCCCATTAGGGGGCAGAGACAGGGCTGACCTCAATAACTTAGAAATATAATTAATTATTACAATAAACCTTGATTATCTTTCACATATGGTGGGGTCGACTTGTACCGTTTACATCATAATTAGGGTTACAAGTAAATCTCACTCTTAGACAATATAGCAAGGGATCCACACGTCCACTAGTGCTCAGCCACTAGGGACACGTCCACCTGTGCTCAGCCACAGGGACATCATACTCGATAGATCTCTATCTCAATTGAGTCCACAGGAGAATCATCTGGAGTACCATCTCAAGCCTAACTCAACGGAGTCCACATGAGTACAAAGGCAAGAGACCACATCGACTCAACTATCACATAGAGGAGAACGATACACCCAACACTGGGGGATGACTCAACTTAGTCCACAGGAGAATGATGTACCCCATCACATGGGCATACCCAACACTCGGCTCTCTCACATGTCGACTCAAATCAGTCATAGAGGATAACGTATCCTGGAGAATGTCACACGACGCTGCAATCATTAACACTCCCTCTCAGCTAGGGAGACATTCTACACCACACCAAGTCTCTCATGGAAGTACTCGAACTTCGTCCTAACAAGCAGTTTAGTGAAGATATCCGCAATCTGCTCATGTGTAGGAAGGTACTGCACGTGTATTGCTTTCCTCTGCACCATGTCTCTGATATAATGGTATTTGATCTCAATGTGTTTTGATTTATCGTGAATAATAGTGGAATCCATCTCATGATCAAATAAATCTGCAAGGAGCTTGCAAAGCCACACTACTTCACGGACTGCCACACTCAACACTATATACTTTGCTTCTACGGTACTCAAAGCCACAGAGCTCTGTTTCCTACTGCACCAGGAAACCATGGAAGACCCCAAGGTAAAAAACAATCAAATGTGCTCTTCCGGTCCACTATGCTCCCTGCCCAATCTACATCGGCATATCCTTGCAATATCATGTCTACATTGGAGGTATATCTCAGGCCATATCCAACTGTGCCTCGTAGATATCTCAATACATGCTTCACTGCTATCCAGCGAGTCTGTCTCGACTGACTCATGAACTGACCGAGTACCTTCACTGCATAGCATATATCGGGTCTGGTGTTTACCAGATACATCAATGATCCAATCAAATGTCGGTATAGATGTGGATCAATCTCGCCTGAATCAGTGGAAGCCTCGTTCATTTTCTTTAGATCCATCACCATCGGTGTAGGCATGGATTTGCAGTTTGTCATACCGAACTTCTTCAATATATCCACTATATAGTTTCCTTGAATCAAGAAAATCTCATCAGTCCTCTGCCATACTTTTAGTCCCAAGAAGTAGTGCATCACACCCAGATCCTTCATCTCGAATTTAGAAGTCAATGCACGCTTGCATTCAATAATACGTCTTTCTGAACCGGTGAGGAACAAGTCATCAACGTACATGACCAAGATCAATCACTCGTCACCAATAATGTGATACCATAGGTTTGCATCTACAACACTCTTGTTGAAGCCCAAATTCATCAGGAATCCACCCATCTTCTCGTACCAAGCACGAGGTGTCTATTTTAGTCCATACAAGGCTTTCTGCATAACATATATCGGATCTGGTGTCAACGAGATACATCAATGATCCAATCAACTGTTGGTATAGATGTGGATCAATCTCGCCTGAATTAGTAGAAGCCTCGTTCATTTTCTTTAGATCCATCATCATCGGTGTAGGCATGGATTGGCAGTTTGTCATACCGAACTTCTTCAATATCTCCACTGTATATTTTCCTTGACTCAAGAAAATCTCATCAGTCCTCTGCCATACTTTTAGTCCCAAGAAGTAGTGCATCATACCCAAATCCTTCATCTCGAATTTAGAAGTCAATGCACGCTTGCATTCAACAATACGTCTTTCTGAACCGATGAGGAATAAGTCATCAACATACAGGACCAAGATCAGTCACTCGTCACCAATAATGTGATAATATAGGTTTGCATCTACAACACTCTTGTTGAAGACCAAACTCATCAGGAATCCACCCATCTTCTCATACCAAGCACGAGGTGCTTGTTTTAGTCCATACAAGGCTTTCTTCAACCTACACACATGAGATTTCTCCTCATGTATCACGAATCCCTTTGGTTGCTCGATGTAAACTTCTTCCTCAATCTCACCATTGAGAAAGGTTGTCTTTACATCCATCTAATGTAGTTTCCAACCCATAGATGCAGGTAGTGGAATGATAGTACGGATGGAAGTGTATCGGGCTAAAAGAGAAAATGTCTCCTCATAATCAATTCCCTCCACCTATGAGAATCCACTGGCTACAAATCTTGCTTTGTACTTCTCGACACTTCCATCAACTGCATGCTTAATCTTATAGATCCACTTGGAAGTCACTACAGACTTCCCTTCTAGTCCCGGAACAATATCCCACACATCACTCTTCATGATGGACTGATACTCTTCTGTCATGGCATCTTTCCATACTTGTTGATCTATTGCTTCTCCATGACAAGAAGGCTCAGTATCAATGATGTGTCTCATGGCTGAAACATAGCTCGAAAATCTCTTTGGTCTCTTGCTCTCTCGGAATGTGCCTCGAGGAGCTGCATGTCCCTCTGCCTCCTGCAAAGTTTGTCGAGCCCAGGCAGGCCTTTTATGGCCTACTACAATGTCTCTAGGGACATCAACTAGAGCAACTGGATCGACTGGAACAACGATTGTCTCCCTCTGAACTGTTGAAGGGGGAGAAGGTATTGTCTCCCTATCAATCTCCATCTGAGATTCTTTGGATCTTCGAAAGGTTATCTCTTCCTCAAAGATGACATCTCTGGTCACCTCAATCTATCTATGTCCAGGGATGTAGATCTGGTATGCCTTCAAAGATTCATTGTATCCCACAAATGTACCCTTTCTGCCTGAAGGTTCTAGCTTGGACCTCTTCTCCTTGGGTACATGAAAGTATACTAGACACCTTGATCTTCCTTCTGGTCAGGTTCTCAACCTGAGCTTTGAATTCTTGAAATCTCGCAAGGACTCCATCCTTTGTCTTCAAGAAATAAATCCATGTCTTCCTAGAGTGATCATCTATGAAGAGCACATAGTACAATTATTTGTTCAAGGAGGCAACAATCATGGGTCCACACACATCTTAATGTATCAAGTCCAAGATCCCTTTGGATCTGTTGTCACTACTCAAGAACGACCCCTTGACATTCTTGCCAAGAGCACAACCTATGCAAATACCATTATGTTGAACCTGTATCTGTGGAAGCCATGTTACCATCTTCCCTAGAGGGGGAATGGCTCTATAACGAATGTGAGCAAGTCTCTTATACCATAGCTCACTCAAGTTGATAGTATCATGTAACAGGGCCTGGACTGGTCGAACAGTGAACCTGTATAAGCTGTTTTCTCGAACACCAATTACTCGGGCATAATCCATATGTGAATTCTTGTGCCATGCAAGAAATTTTCCTTTAGAAAAGGTAACCTTGTATCCTTTATCCTCTAAGGTAGGAATGGAGACAAGATTCATTTTCATCCTAGGTACATATAGTACCTCACTCAACTGAAGGGGTATGTCAGAATCTAGTTGGAATGTAGAATTTCCAACCCCTTTCACATTATATCTAGCTTTGTTTCCAAGTACAGTATGTAGATTGGTCTCTTTCTCAACAAGATCTATCAGATGATCTCTATATTGGTCATGTGCCTGGAGGCACCACTGTCAATTAACCAAATATCATTATCAATAGGAACCGTACCTGAGAGTGCTGATATGAAAGGCTTCATCTTTGATGTCTTCATCTCTTTGATGTGGCCTTGGATCAACATCAGTAGTGGAGGCAAGTTGTCTTTCTTTCTCTTCATCAGTAGTTGTCTCTGGTCAATAGGTCATCCTCTTCTAGGGTGATCTAAAGTCTTGACTTCCAGGAACTGAAGTTGCTTGATCCATCAAGCTTATCTTTCACCAAGGTTTTGTTCCTCATGGTTTGCAGATTCTTCCACAGACCCTTAGCAACTAGGCTAGGAAACCTAACCGTTAGGATAGGGTAGCAATCTTAGGTTTTGTTGGGCTTATGACTGCCAACAATAAGCCTTGAAGGTCAGAAGAACATCGGTGAGTTGAAAAATTCCTTCAATGAGCTGCAGAAACCCTAAAACCAAAATTCTGCAAAAAATTGCAGAACCCTCGAAACCCTATGGCCAAAAATCCAAAATTCTCGAAATTGCAATCTGAAAGCTGTTGGAGGTGCGTTGAAGGATACCGTACACTCCTATGCAATTTTTAGCCCCAACGTTTCAGTGGAAGGTGCTGAAACAACCAAAATGGAGAGGGCCACACCTTTTTCTGGAAACCCTATGACGGGCATATAGATTGCAGAAAAGATGACGACTTGCTTGAAGGCTTGTACAATGGCTTCTTTGAAGTCCTAAGCTCTGATACCATGTTGAATTTTCACTATGTTAGGCTCAAGCATGGGGTTTATTTCATTTAGCATGTACTTGAACCATAAACAAATGCAACTACACCATACACAAGTGCTGCAATAACCAATATCACAAGAAGAATTACCACGCACAAGAACACAAGAAATATCCTGAGAAACCCTTCTACTCAAGGGAAGAAAACCCAACAATCCTCTGTTATATTCTCAAGAGAAGATCCCCCAACCATAAAACCCTAATGCACACAAGAGGGTGCTCTACAACCTTGAAACTAGCACCCAAGAGAGGTGCGCACTTCAGCCTTAAATGCACTTGCTGAAATTTCGAAATGTCAAGTGTGAGTGTGTTTCCTCGATGGGGAAATCACCTTTATTTATACTAGACTAGACACATCAATAGGTGTGTCTAGTGGCACAACAAGGCCGACCTTAATAACTCAGAAATATAATTAATTATTACAATAAAAATTAATTATCTTTCACATATGGTGGGGCCAACTTGTACTATTTACATCATAATTAGGGTTACAAGTAAATCTTACACTTAAACAATATAGCAAGGGATCCACACGTCCACTAGTGCTCAACCACTAGGGACATGTCCACCTGTCCTCAGCCACAGGGATTTCATACTCAACAGATCTCTATTTCAATTGAGTCCACAGGAGAATCATCCAAAGTACCATCTCAAGCCCGACTCAATCGAGTCCACATGAATACAAAGGCAGGAGACCACATCGACTCAACTCTCACACAGAGAAGAACGATACACCCATCACATGGGAATACCCAACACTAGGGGATGACTCAACTCATTCCAGAGGAGAACGATGCACCCCATCACATCGGCATACCCAACATTGGGCTCTCTCACAGGTCGACTCAACTCAATCACAGAGGAGAATGTATCCTGGAGAATGTCACACGACGTTGCAATCATCAACAATGTTGACCACCTATTTCAACTAGGGGGTCAATCCCATGTGCCATGAAGCTGTGTACCTAACGATGCAACAAAGTTGAAGACTTTTTGGTTCTACAAGGAATTTTTTTGCCCCCAACACTTATTTTTATAATTGGAATTTCCGCTCCCTTGCGTGGGATAATAATGTAATGGGTCTTCATGGATCATATTTTAGGTTAGTTGCCTAGGACTTTATCATTAGGGAAGTCCTTTCATCGAGTGTTTTTTTTCCTCTATTAATTGACTTGGCCTAACGAGCCATTTTAATTACCCTTAAGTTTTTCACTCACAATAATCCTCCAAAGTGGTGAAAGGCGTTCTAATGATCGAGCTCAATGGGTGACTAGGGTCTAGGAATATTGTAAATGACCATGCTAGACATCTCCTAGAGTCTTGCAGAATTTCGTAGAGTCTAAGTAGTTTTATTTTTATTTTTTTAAATTACCCAATTAATGGTAATTTTAATTAATTTTGATGTAAAAATGTAAAAACTAGGTCCTAGTGGATTTTGATAGGGGTGTGAGTACTCAAAAGAAATAGAATTAGTCCCCCTACACCCTTGGACCAAGTTTCAGCTCAATTGGACAAGTTTTGCTAGGTTATTGTCCATGAGGAGTCTTAGTCAGTCTTGAGTCAACAATTTAATTGCTTAATTTGGCTAAGTCAAAAACGCCAAAAATTGTAAAACTAGCAAAAAAGTTTGAGAAAGAGTGGGAGATGATGCCTAACCATTTTCCTAAGTTATAGAAACACTTTTCTAACTTAAACCAACCCCCCATACCTAGCCACAACTTCACATCACTCATCCCCCTAGGAAAGTTGTGCCCCCCTTGGTGAGGAAACCACCCAAAGTAAAAAATTAAATAAAAGAAACACCCAAGTTTCTAAAGTACGCCCTCCTAGTGATCTAACATGAAGTTTCACTTGTCAAAAAGGTGATTCCCCTTTCACACCCTCAACCCTCACAAACCCTAGCCTACCAAAACCCTAAAAGTGTGCCCTTCTTGAGATCTTGGCTTCTTTTTGGTGAGTGACACTTGGAGTTCATCCAAGAGGGGTCTATCTTGCCTCCCAGGTATAAAAGAATACCTACCCCTCCCTCATTTCATATCTATTCTCAGTGTAAAGTTACTATGCCCAAATCTCTCCCACTCTTCTCTCTCTCCCATCTTGCTCTCTTTTCTTTTCTCAAGCTTGTAGCAAGTATTTGCTCAAACTTGCTTTCAATAAAATGAATCTTTGGAGGAATTTGGTGTGCATTGAGAGTATTTCTTGGTGCATGGATTGGATCTTCATTGGAGATGACTTGTATTATTGTTTTTTTGAGTTTCTGCTTCTAGATCTAGAGTAGGAGATACAAGCAAAGTATTTTGCTTGGATAAATTTATGCTAGTATTGCTATAGATCTTAGTGAAGTAGTTTCTTTTGTTATGAAAAATATTTTGTTAACATATTTGAATCTGCTCACCTCATTTCTTTTCCTTGATCTCTTCTATTTGCAGGTCACTAAGGGTTGGAGAAGGACAAATTTTAGATTTGGAAATTTGTTCCTTCACCCATTTAAATCCCTCTTAAGATTTCTATTTTCTTTCATACATATTTCTCTAATATTTTTGGGCATATTTCTGTCATAGAATAGGTCTTATATCATCTATTATACGTTGGTTTTTGTACTAAAAATTTATGGTTATTGCTAACATAAAATTTTCCAAGTTTTATGATTGTTGTGCATCATTTCCAACAAGTTTTACATGTTTTTCTCAAGATCTGAACCAGTAAAGGGGAGGTGTTGCCCATTTGGGGCCATAAAACACCAAGAAAAAACCTCCAAAGTAATGGTATTGAATACCCTCTTCTTCTGCTTCATTCTTTCATTGTAAGCAAACCCAAAGAGAGTCTCTTGGGCTTGCATTTCTCAAATATTTTAAAATTTCTGCATTTTTTAATTCTTGTTTACCTACAATTAGCAAAGAGGCTTGGCTTTGCCACTCATGCTAAATCGTAAGGCTAGGATTTAGTATTAATTTTTTGTTTTAATCTCTTAGTTCTTTTGCCCCACTTGTCTTTAAGACAAGGTTGAGAGGCTAGGATCTTTACTTTCTTGTCAAGCAATCTTTTAATTTCTTTTCACCCACTTTGGCATAAAATCGGTAGGCTAGTCCTCCTCCTTGTGCCTTAGTTTAGGTTGCTATTTTTTATTTCAAGTATTGTTTGCCCCACTTGTCTTAAGACAAGTTTGAGTGGCTAAGACCTTGTCATTTACTTTCCAAGTTTATTTTACTTGCATTCTTTATTTTTTTCCTACACCTAGTAAAGTGGCTTGGCTTTGCCACCCATGCTATATTGTAAGACTTGTCTATAGCTTAGTTTGCTTTTCTTTAATCTTGTTAATAATTACTTAATCTCTAGCTTCTCATTCTTTAATTTGTTTTGCAAAGTCATTTAATATTGTTATCTCTTGCTTAAGTTGTGCAACTATTTAATTGATTAATTAATCTTGTATCTTAATTAGAGATCTTTCACTTTGCAATTTTATTTCAAGAATTCATAGTTGTAATCTACACTAGGAGGACAAATTTATCTAGTCTAATTAGGCACCTTGAATTGGTACAACTTTCACCACCAAAAAGGATGTTTGTGGAGGCTACATGGGGTGCTAAGTCAGGGATGACTTCATGACACTAGGTGTCCCCCCTACTTGAGTGCCCAAGTTTTCCGGGTTAACCTGTGGAGCTAGGGAAAGGCCTTGTTTTCCCTTCTTCTTGAGCACCCAACAATCATTTTGGCCAAAGCGGTAAGAGTCTAGGGGTAGTCACATAACTTAGGTTGGTTTCACACTAACTTAAGCCCCCTAATCAAAGAGAGACTCTTAAAACTTATATAAAATCTATCTACTACATTTCACAACACTTGAACTTTACTTTTCAACATTTTTAAGTTGTGCAAACCTTGTTGTTTAAGGTGTTTTCTTATGCTTATGGTCTTAATTCACTAGTATTTCATTTCCAAGCATTTACTTTCAAGTTCATTGTGGTTAAAGTGGTTTATTTTTTCAAGGGAAAGCTGCTCTCAAGTTGCGCACCATATCTTTGGGGCACTCGCTAGTGGTTTCCCCCCTTGCTTCAGAAGTTGGGCACTTGCTCCTTGTTGGCTCTTGCATTCACTAAAGTTGTGCACTTGCTCTTTTACAGCGTTTCCAAGTTGTATGCTTCATGGTTATTTAGTTGTCTTGTACATTGGCTATAGTTTATCTCTTGTTGTGTATCTTTGTAACCCTTTTTTATCTTTTAATGTTGTAATTTACATTTACATTGTATATTTGTCATTACTTTATTTCATCTTGTAACTTAGTGTAGAGTTATTCTTTTGTAATTAGATCATTTAATTCTTTGCAATTCTTTTGTATAAACTTAGTGTTGACCCCTTGCCCAATCTTTAGGCACTAGTCTTAGTTGACCTTAGGGAAATGATTTGTCTGTCATTGAAATTGTGCATTTTCATTGTTGCTTGCCATATAGTTTAGGTTTCCCCCTAACTCAACAAAACTAAAATCAACTCTTAGATTTCACTTAACAATTCACTTAGTAAATAGGGTCTACCCCCCTTGGCTTCCCTAGGAGTAAGCCTAGACGGAAGAAGTCCAAATCGAGGTGACAGTGGGTTTGGACTTAGGCATTGTGCCTCCAATGACACACCAAGTGGGTTGAGAATTTTCCATGTTTGTAGGTGTGTATAAGGACGACAACATGTAGAAAGGAAAGAAACCAATGAGTAATCATTCTCAAACTTTGTTGCAAATTCATCAAGCTGCGTCTCTACTGATGTTATTGTCTACGTCTTTTCTTTACCCTTCTTCTTCTCTGGACACTGAGATGCAAAATGTCCATTCTTATGACATGAGAAGCATTTGATTTACTCAAGTCCTTCTTCTTCCCTGGCTACGATGATCCTCCATCACTACCACCCTTTTTGCTAGAACTCTTTCCTTTGCCCTTTTTCGTCTTACTGACAAGATCCAAGTTCTCCTCACTACCTCCCTTCTTGTTTCCCTTAGATTCCTCCCGAGTCTCTTCTTGGATGCAATCATCCCAAAGCCTTTGCCAATATGGGAGATTTTCCCAAGCGCAGACTCCCTTGACAAATGGTTCCCAAGACTTGGGAAGACCATTCAATGCCACATTCTTGAGCTTTGCGTTCTCCATTTCTCCCCTATGGCTGCAAGCTAATCACGCACTTGTGTGATCCTCATGAGATATCTGGTAACATTGTCAAATCTAGACATTTGCACCGATATGAGTTTATTCCTTAAGACCATCTTCCTATTCATGTGTGTGCTTTGGAATAAACCTACCAAGGCATCAAACATCTCTTTGGTCGTTTTCTTCTCGGATAAGTGGGGAAATTAGACGATCCTTCACTGAATCCAAGATGACCCTCTGTGCTTTGATCTCCTTCTTCTTGTGAGCTTCCAAAGGTGTCGGATCTGTCGAGGGAACAACTACTTTTTCCACCAACTCCCAAAGGTCATATTCCTTAAACGCCAAAGTTACTCTTGCTTTCCAAGATAGGAAGTTGGATGATCCATCCAATCTGTCTTCAACTCTCAATGGTGTTGTTGCCATCCCTTAGACCTGATAAACTGCCCTGGAAATAACTTACTACCAAAATTACCCATGTACTGACCTGTACGGCTTACTCGCTCTATCTGCGCTAACCAAACGACTTGTATGTTGATACTCGCGTTGTTCCGTGTGACTTGTGTAATATTACTCGCACTGTTACTGCGTGACCTATAACCAAATACCCATGCTAACTACATGGTTGTATAAAAAATAATCGCGATGTCCTTGACGATCGACTCGACTGCAGTACGATTGTTTCCCTGAAATTTGTCCTTCAATTTCTACCTGCTGGTTATGGATTTGCTAAGATCTCATGCAGATCTGAGATTTGGCTTCCCTTTAGAGCCAACTTCTATGATACCATGTTGATTATTTCGACATGCTCTGATACCATGTTGAAATCCCCTTACTTCAGAACCTAAGTACTTTGTTATCTAGTGATTTCCTTACAACAAATTAGATTAGCAGCTCACAAAAAAAAAACAGATTACTGAAATATTCAACTCAAATAAATCTAGCGAAAGAAAAAATGGAAACCAAAAATCTCATGCATAATACTCAAAGTTATTTTGCCCATCAACTAAGCTTATCATTCAAATAACTTCAAAGCTTACATGGGTGCCCTTATTGGGAAAATGGCCCAACGAGAAAAGAGAGAAAGTACATCAAAAACCTAACCGGATTGATCTGTTGCAAAACCTACTGTACGATCTTTGTACAACAACAATGTGTCTGTTACGTTGATATCCGCGCTCTCTTGCGCTATCCGCACGACTGTAAAGTTGAAACTCGTGCTGACTACACCATTGTTCTAGAATACTAGCAGTGTTCCACGACAACTGATCCTTCTGTTGTACGATTGTTCTCTCTCTTCCTCTGGCCTAGATCTCTAGATGGAAGTCTTTCTCCATCTATCGAAGATCTCCTTGAATCACAGTTCTTCGTGATCCAACCCTCCCTCTCTCTGATCAATCTCTCTTGATCAATTTGACAAAAGAAGTGTCTTTCTCCTTCAACCTAGCCTTGCTTTTATAAGATTGAGTTATGACTTAACCCTAATCTCCAAAGTGATTGATGGTTGAGATTACTTCTCACTTCACTTGAGATCAACGACTATTATTTATTTCACTAATACTATTGAAAGCATTTCCTTAAATAAAACTCAACTTACTAATTAAAAACACTTTACTTTAATAATTCTTTTAATTAAAGTAAAGTTAAGGATAAAAGGCTTTGGACTATTTCCACACGTCTAGACACATAGACCTGTGTGAAAATACTTGTCTGATGCTACCATGCATCAACAAGATAAATAATCCTTACATGCGATGCAAGGATCGAAATCAAAAGAGGGAAAATCAACAATGGCTCAGTCTCCTTTTGGAGATCATAACTTGAGCTCCCAATGTCAAAATTGAGCAAGTGAGAGCTCAAAAAACTAAGGAGATGAAGAACAACCTAGGAATGGTTTCCAAAGCTAAAATGTCCATTCTCATGCCCAAAATATTAAAAAAATAGTCATGACTATTTATGTTAGGCGACATTAACTTATTTTGGGAAAATGTTTATTAAATGGAATTTATGAATGCCCATAGTGGGCCCCAACTAAGGGCACTAATTCTTAAGTGCACATATACCAATGATTTCTTTAATAAAGAATTTATCGAGTGGCAAAGTCATTATTTGAGTGAAGGAGAAGTATGTGAGAAATTGGAAGTGATAAAAACTTTAACTTCAAAAACAACTACCGAGAGGATGGAGAAAGCATTATTTAAGCAACATTCAAGGACATTCAAAGGGGTCAAATCAAAGAGATATTTGCCTCCACATTTTTTAATGTTGGATGAGAACACTCTGTGCTAACCCTTTTTCGTGCTGGATGAGTTCCACATGTCCTAGTACGAACATGACTTCACCCCATGTAACCAAGGTCTATGGGTAGCTCTCAATAGCTACAACATGTCCCTAGGACATCCACTCCATGCGATGCATCAATACTCGATCATGTGCACTCTTGTCTCAGTGCCAACCCTTTTTTATGTTGGATGAGAACACTCCCTCTAAAGAGGGACCATGCCAATCTTGTCCCTGAAGTATTCAAACTTTATCCTTGACAGCGGCTTAGTAAACACGTTTGCAACTTGATCCTCTATAGTCACGAAACTGGAGCCTCACTTCTCCCTTCTGCACTATATCTCTGATATAGTAATATTTGATCTTGATATGCTTCGACTTGTCATAGACCACGAGGTTCTCTAACAAATTCATGCAACTCTAGTTGTCACACCAAATGTAGGTCGCCTCCAGTCTGAGACCAAATAACCGAGACAAAAGTTCTTGAAGCCACACTGCTACTACACATGCTGCCAAATACTCAGCTTCAATCGTACTGAGCACCACACATGACTGCTTCCTACATCTTGTGGAGCCTCCTACTCCTTACTGTAGTACCCAGATCCCTCTAGAACTGACTGTCTGACTCCTTCTCGAGCACTGAATATCCACTAAATCTTCAACCTGCTGACTTCATCACTTGTCCTCCAGAACAAGTCTTGTCATCCTCTTCTTGTAGGTCTTACCTACAAGTCAAATTCAGTCCAATAGTCATCAATTTCTAAAGCCACACTGCTTTGCGCCTTGTTGCACATGCTTCCACATACTCTGCCTCAACCGTACTGAGTGATACTCACAATTGCTTCATGTTGCTCCATGAAACCATATTGGAGCCTAAACTGAAGCAATATGTCGAAGTACTCTTCCGATCAAGAATACTGTTGGCCCAATCTGAATCCGAATATCCATATAACCCAAACTCATGGTCTGTCACATACCATCTTCCTATATAAAGTAACATCCATAGTCTTTGAAGTCATGTCCTGCAACAACTTCAAATTTGGTACCAAGGGTGTAGCCATTGCCTTGCATCTTCACCTTACATAGTAAGTCCAAAAATTTAACCTCTAGTACAATTGTACTTTTCTACATGCTTCCTTCACCATCGAATCGATCTTGTCCTCCGTGTAGTCACCAATGCAAATAGAATCAACACTGCATTTCCACATGAGATACCTATCCCATGCTTTGCTTTTCTCCAGCACGTATCTCTCTTATTTTCTCGAGCCCTCCTGTGAGGGAGTTAAGCCCGGTCCTGCTCTGATACCATGTTGATTTTTCATAAGAGATGATATTGTATGTGAAATGAATGAATGATTACAATGATGAGTGTTCTATATATAAAAAACATATGGTGACCATGGTGACCATCCATGAAGAGATGCATCCCTTGGGTAAAAAATATATTTATACTTTATATTATATTATACATATAATGTAAATATACTTTATATTTATGCTTTATACTTTATTATATAAATATATTATTACAATAATAATATTATAATTAATAATACTGCTTAATAATTAATAATCTCGTGATTAATTATCAATCTAGTAGAATGTCTTTCTAATGCTACCTAAACATCAACAAATTGTAGCAGTCGTGTGCCTGCTAGCAGATTGTAGAGTACTCAGTGGACTACTAGATGAAGACATCGTAAAAGATGCCTCCCTAGCTAAGAGGGAGTGTTGATGTTTTGGTAGCTGCGGGAGGATCTTTCCCTCCCAGATGACCTTTCTTAGATGCTGAGAAGATCCTGGAAGCAAGAGATCCATTGGACAGATGTTGAAATACCCTAGAAGAGAAGTCAGACCAAAAGAATAAAGTATAATGAAAAGACACCTTCCCATAAGAGAAGTCGACCCAGCTAGAAGGACAGAAAGACTATAAATAGGAGGCGCCTTAGTTCATTTGTTCACTCACTTACACTCTCCCAGCTAGAGAGAAGCAAGGCGCAAGTTTGGAGAAGGAGACACAGTTGTTGCAATGACTCAGTTTCTTCTTGTTCATTCTTTTAGTATCTCTCTCTTGTGCGCTACTCCTCAAGGAGGTGCGCTACCTTTGTATGGTGTTGCACTTGTAGCTGGGGTAGTATTTCTGGTTGAGCTAGCACTTATGCTAGGGTTTATCTGATTGGACTTGCTTTGTGAACGAAATCTATCTAAGAAAGTTTGTTGGGTTTTTCCCCCATTTGGGGTTTTCCCAGGATAAATCTCTTGTGTTCTTTTTTCTATTGTTTATGTTGCTACTGCTCAGTACATGATATATATATGTTAATGATAACGTAACACTAATGCTTTGTAAATAAGGAAAAATCCAACACAAAGCTCCAACGAGAACTATTTCAAGTATCACATAGTTTTTGTGGCTGTGTCTTGAGAAATGTTAAGTATAGGTTTGAGCATGTGATCTCATTCAAACCCTTTTAAATGAAAGCTATAATCCTTTAAAGTTCTCTTTTACACCTATATCGTTTGGTTTATCTTCTTTAGCAAAAATCTTGATGTTCTCTTGCATTTTGGAATAGAGGCAAAGACATCTTTGGTTCAACAACTCATTTTACATACAAATATTTATTTATAGTTTTGCAAATGGTAGGGTCTGCCTAGTTCTTTCTCAGGCAACAATCAATGCATGAATGATTACTCGGTTTAAATCAGAACCTTTGTTTGCTTGTTGAATTTTCAAGTTTCATTTGGAAGTTCACTGTTTAGTATCCTTCCGTTGTTATATATATCGACAAACTAAATGTTAAAGGAATTTTCTGCAAGAATCTTTGAAAGAGGAGTACCACCTCTATAAAAACAAAGGAGGGTTCTCTTTGCTCCCCACAAGTTTACCCTCAATGTTGATCCTCTTTCCTTTCAAGAAAAAGTGATCAACAAAGGAAAAAAGATCGACGGGTATGTTGGTGAATTTGTTCCCTTGTGATGCCTTAGGCCCCCGTATCAATGTTCTTAAAAAAACCTTATAAGCTAGTCAACAACCTTGCTTGGAAAATCCAAGGAGAAATAAGAAAATATATGTTGAAGTGAGTTTGAATAGCCAAAATGGGATTTTATACACATCATGTGCGAGTTGACCAGGCCTAGCCAAACGACGACTATGACTTGGCAAGTCTAGTTGAGTTTTTTAAGAATTGGCTGAGTCAACCTGGGTTAGACCAGTTCAACCTGTTGGAGCCAGTTTTCGTTGGTTCTATAGCAATTTGAGCTGGTTTTGAGGCCAGGTTATGTTGACTCGATGATTTCTAGTCAACCTAGCCAATTCTTGTAATTATGCTCTCAATCCACAGTGAGATTATAGATGGTTAATAAGCATGGATTTATGTTCAAGCCCTAAGCTTTGCTAGCTCAAAGCAAAAAACTATCTAAAAAGTGCATTGTGTTTTTTCCATTGATATTATTATTAAACCAAGAAAAATTCCTCCATCTATTTGTGCAACATGAACATGTCCTTACCTTGATGTTTGTTAATTGTAAGTATATACTATCAAAATTGATAATTAGAAGAAATTGTAGAATTTTATAATAGTAGTAAATTGTTTATAACATTATAATTTAAAATAGCAACTAAAATTGTTTAAATTGCCTTTGAATTTTCAGAATCACTGATTTGCTATGTATGTATTTGTTGATAACTCCACTTCTATTGTGAGGACACATGTCAGACACGAGTTTTGCACATGTCCTGTGGACAGGACACCTGCCCTACACATGTCTCAATTTTAGGACACATGTCGCGTGCAAAAAGGGACCCCGACTCACAGGACATGTGCCAAACTCATGTTTGACATGTGCCCTATACATGTCCCAATTTTAGGACACGTGTCACGCGCAGAAAGGGACCCTGACTCACATTTTCTCATGCGGGTTGAAGTTGTGAGGGGTTTGGTGTGCAATTGAGGGTTATTTTTCCTTACTGACACTATTTAAAGAGGTCCCCGACCCCCCCATTCCACCCACCCTAGTAATTAATAGTGATATTAAATTCTTAAAGTAAAAGGATGAAAATGAAAGATAAAGGAGAATGGCACTTTTATTTTTACTTAAATTTTTATCATTGCCATTAATTGTTTCAGGATGTTTGAGAGTGGTTCCAACCTCATTGGACTTCATATGGAGAAAGTAGAGTTTTAGTTCCCATTCAAAATTCAACAGACTTAACAGTTTTCAGGATTTCAAGATTGGCATGATTGCAATGTTTCCACTGGATTGTATCATGTATGAGGGTATGGAACTACCATTTAATCAAGAGCACCAAGCCCTCTATGTACCTCGATGTTGGTGGCATTGATTGTTGAACTCTTTTGTCATGACTTGAGTAAAATTGTACCCTTCACCCAAATAAAATCACTTATTAGGCATGCTAAGCTTTTTCTATCTTATTTTAATGTTCAGAGGGTGACAATGATGATGAGGATCCTAATATAGGTAATGATTTTGATGATATGTAGTTATTTGTTGTAGCATGATTTTTTTTTTTAACTCTAGAGGCCTTTTAGAGCTCTTTGTTGATGTATTTTGGTTCAAAGATGGACTAGACTCGGTGCTATTTTGGTTATATGCACCCTTACTTGCTATATACATGAGAAACTTTGCATATTTGTGTATAATGGTTTGGATTCAGATGGATGCACATGAATATATATGGTTTTTTTTCAAAATTTGAATATTTTGTGTATTTTTTGGTCGATCGGTCTTTGTTCCGGTAGGGTTCACATTTTTGGCGTCGACCGGTTCGATGACCAGTCTGGTTCTGATCAGACTAATTCAAAGTGCTAGGCTATAGTGGATTTTTCAACCAGTGCTAGAGCTAGTCATTCTTGATGATGGTGATCCTCTTTGAGGGGTTATCCTCCACACCAACAGATGCACAGATTGGGTTGGATATAGAGGAGGAGGAGGAGAGAGTAGTGGTAGTGACGTTGATTTTAATGATTATGACATGGAGGACTACTAACAGTGATGACTCATGAGCTATGGGATTCTTCCATCTGTGGTTCTAGTATCTACCCTATTTTATATTTGTCATTGGCATTCCCACCTATAGTATAAGTGACTTAACTCAGTATCTATGTACATTGTAATACATTTTGATTTTGATGCCTTAATGAGAATGTTGCAGGTTATGGTTCTAATTTCTTGTGTGTTTGTCATTTGATCATCATGGATGTAGTATTAGTAAGTAGTACTAGTAACTAATAACTAGTCGTATGATTGAATTTGTATCATGTAAATGTTCTAGTTTCTAACAAAATTTGAATCTTTATGTCTATATTTCATTTTGGTATGTGTAATTTTCAAATTATATATATATATATATATATATATATATATATATATATATATATTGTGTCATTTTTCTGGGGTTGTCGTGTCACGTGTCAAACACTCATATTTGTGTGCCCTATGTGTTCTGTGTCATTGTCTCAGATGACTTGGCTTATAAAGAATGAAATGAATTTTAAAGAATAACAAAGTAAATTGATTTGTTGGTGTTTATCTTACATATGCACAACTGTGACATTACCAATACAAGTTTTTGATACATGCTTATTTTGCACGTTTAATTATATTTGGTTCATGCAAATTGAAATTTTAGTTGTAGATACATGAATTTTGGCGTGCTTTTGTTTCTATTAATCGAATGGAATTTTGTATTGATGAAACAAAAGACCTACATTCAACGAGAATATTCATGAGGGTTCCCAATAAGTGTATGACCTTGTGTCATTGACCATAAGATCAAATGACAACAAACAACTATCAACACCTTGGAAATCCAAAGGATAAATACACATTTAATTCAAGGCAACCACAATGAGCAGAGTTCATGGGATTCAAAGGTAAGAAGCTACAAAAAAAGTCTTTTCTATCTCAAATAACATCGAGAATCGACAAAGATACTGTTGACCATTAGTTGAAGCATAGGATTGTTGAAGGCCCCTTTTACACAGCTATAACTACGCAAAAACTTGAAGTGTCTAGCAAGACTACAATTATTACATGGTAGTCTCACTTGATTATTAAGTTGCAGTATCTTGGGGATTACCCCATGACCAATTGATAAAATATTTGCTCTTGCGTGGAAGAGGTACAAGGTTAAAATCTCTCTTCCCCCATGTTAAAGTGGGTATTTGTACTGCGTGGAGAGTTGAGGTTCATAGCTCCCTTAAGATCACAATCAAAAGCGTACTTTAAAAAAAATCCTAAGTTGCAACGTTCTATTCTAAGCAATAAAGGCTTTGGACATTTAGAAGCAAAGTGCACAATTGATAAACTTATACAATAAGATATGACATTAAAGCACACACTTTCAACAAGAAAGTTAAGGCAAGGAGAGTATTTTCCAATGGGAAAGTAACATGTTCACATTTGTTAGACATTGTTGAAATTATGCATGCAATGAATGAAGTGGTTGGAATTGTTGGCTTCATGTTACTAGTTGAATTCTTATTCACCTCAAGCTTGTTGGGGGATAGTTCTTGAAGCCAAGCTGATTATTATTAGAATACTGTGCCTCAAACTTACTCTTCTACTTGAGTCCACCCACGACCTTTCGTTCAACAGAGTGTCGACGTGGGCAATCTACCCACATGAGCTAGGACAAGGTTTCGTGATGATCACAAGCCCTTGTCCTAGCCCGCACAAGAGGCTGAGGTGATGCCTAACATCGCCCCCACTCATCATCATCATCATATATATATATAATTGTTTTCTAAATTTTTATAAAAAAAATTGTAAATGTTTTTTAAAATAAGGTTTTAGCTTAAGGATTTTTAACATTTTTTGAAT
>ML778767.1:195072-214383 GCA_009831015.1 Picea engelmannii
GAGACCTCCCATCCTCTTGGTTAGGTCTTGCATTTATTTATTTAATCATTTTTTTCTTAGGGTCCCTTAGTTTCTTATCGAGAGGCTTTTTATTGCCTTCTCGGGGATCCCCTGGGCGAAGCATCTCTAGGTTTTCTTTTCCTTTGGATTTTATCTTTTACCAGCTGCTTTTACCTCCTGGGCCTTTAGCCCCTTCTTCCCACAAGACAAGATGTACCCTGGAAGGTCATCCTAATGGCCAGACCAGGGGAATGGGATGGATGAGCGGGGTATAAGATGAAAAAGTGATAAGATGATGGGAGCGGACGATGGCTCTGCAAATCCCCCTTTGGTGGCTAACCAAAACCCATGAATACCGGCTTGCTAAGTTGCCCCATCAATCACCCCAACAATGGTCAAGTGGATTAGTGTAATATCCAAGCAGTTATCCGAAATGAAAGAAACCTAATGCATATATAAGAAGGTTATAATGATCAAATATGACACATACCATGATACCTCAGACCAATTACCTCATGGAGAAAGAACCCTCTTTGATGCAAGCCCAGGTCGGTAGTGATGGAAGCTGGTACTGTTGACAGGACAAGTCTGGCTGATAAGAAGAAACATGGGCCCTCCAGGGCCATGCTCAAGTCACTCTTGCTCTCGGTACTCCATGTCTAGGACCATGTGGGCCTCGAGACATGATCTTCTAGTTATCCCTAGATATCGGGGATAACACAACTATTTGTGTTTTTAAGGCCATGCTTGAAAAAATTGTAATTTTGACCCGATTAGAAAAAATGGTGCTATTGGTAGCACCACTTTTTGATTTGGGGGTTGATTTTCATGTTTTTTATGCAAAAATATGGGTTTTAGGGGCTAGAGTTCTCGTTTTGAGATCATTGTTCTGGTTAAGTTAGAAACTTTGTTTTACCCCGACTTTCTAGGATAGGAAATTCGAGCCACCTTCTAATATATCCTCAAACCTGAGACTAGCAAATGCCATCTTTGAGATCTAATGCACAAACTTCCCAGATTTGAGAAACAAAAAATATGCCCTGCATGAGTGCTTAGTCCTTCAAGCAACAAAAATGAAAGCCTCTAACTATTCGTCCTTGTTTACAACAATTGATATGTTATTTTTCTTTAAACTCAACAAGCTAATTTATGTTCTCGATAAAATTTTATACCCAGAAAAAGAACAACAAAAAATTTTAAATATGATTTAAAACACATAAATATTACCGAGTAAATAACTTTGCAATGCACAGCGGAAAATATAGAAACCAATCACACAATTTCAACACCATAAAATTTACCCTGGAAACCCCAACTCTTGGGAAAACCAACAAACGAGGGATTTGTATTCAACTTCAACAAATCAAAAAATTTAGTACAATAGTGCCAAACCTGGAAACTTCCTGCACAAAGCAAATCTGCCTATGATCTAAGCGGATCTGAGCCTATGGCTCTAAGTATCATCCTCCTACCTCATGACTCTGTTATATGCTAGTTGTAAATGCAGTTGGGAGGCTTACGACCCCCTCAATCTGACTCGATCTAGGTTGGAGAGACTCAATTTGGCTTCCTCTCCTTCACGACTTTAGGAGATGCCCTAAACTCGACCCTCTGCACCTCTACACCAATATCAACCCTCAAGTCAGCCCCAACACCTCCTCTTGACCTCTATAACAACTACGACCCTCACAACTTCCAAGACAAAGGGAACTCGGTCCCACTTCTATCGCTGCCACTCAAATCTTCTGGAAATGAAGGCAAGCCACCTTCCAATCTCCCTCTCAATGCTTGTAACATGCAAGGAATAAACCCTCACTTTCCCTCTTTTGATTTGTAATTGAAAACCCTCTTGTGTCACTCAAAAATTCAATGATCTCCTCAAGCCACCCTCTCTGCTTATAAATATCCAGCTGAGTGATTCAATGGTGGAGATTAAATCCCCAACATATCAAATCAATGGCTACGATCTGGTCCAAATGAAGGTTTTCACAGAAGGTTAACTAATAATGATTAATAATTGACATCTTCTAAGTTTCTGTTAGTAACATTTCTTGTCCTGGGCACAAGAGTATTCAGGTCTGCAAGTTGCACGAGAAGCGCCCGAGTGCAGCATGGAAAAATCTCATTTTAGGCTTCCAAGCAAGTAAGCGGGCAAGATTATATTGTCGATGGTTCGGATTCATCCATAAGAACAGATCAACGGTCGGCGGGAAATCGCGGTTAGCGGAGTTGCGCTGAGATTAGAACCACGGATAGCGCCTGTATTGCATGCAGGAAGGGATAGCAGCCATCCATCCAAAGGACACGTGGCATGAGATCTAGTCATGTCGGCTTTTCGGCAGTCGGGTGTTTGAAGGGTGAGGGTTCTATGTCATTCTACAGCTCGAAACCCCGAACCCCGAAGCGTCGAAAGCGTCCAGAGTCGAGCCCGCAGTATCATCGAGTAGGTTCAGGACCGTCAGATATGAGAGGGACGCGTGGCGCCCAATTAAGCCATCTCGGCGTTTCGCTCATCGCAATTGTCATGAACAAGGATCAGCTCCTTCCTATTCACGAACGCCGAAAGCGCCTTTGAGAATAAACACAAGGTCACAGCCCGTGGTCACTTGGAAAATAAAAAGAGTTGTGCACGAGGGGCCAAAGGCGTCGAGTTTGGTCACAGAAGGAATCATCGCGATCTCCAGGTGCCATATGATTCGACCTCAATCCTGGTTTTCGCTTAGAGTAAATGAAGGTCAGAAGGGGTGGTTGAAACCTCTCCTCATTCATTAAGTGTAAGGTATGGAGGGTCTGGCAAGCTGTCTGCTTGAGAGGGTCCTATGTACCGATTTTTTCCAAAGAAGCCATGCCAAGTCCTCGACTAGCCAGAGAGGTCTGCACACGCTAACTCGACACTTAATGGCTCAGCTACCCTCCTTTGCAGGAGCCATGCACAGTTAAAAAGGCGTCTGACGAAGAATATCCGTCCGAATTTGACTAAAGGGACACCAAGCCTTGGATGACTGAGCATGCCTCTGTTAGGCAAATTTTTCTGAGTATATAGACTCAGTTTTTGTATTTTGTAAGCATCGATGGGTGAGCAAGGCTCCCGGTGGTAAAGCTTTAGTGAAGCACTGTTATTTCTGGTTATGTGTGGACTTTTGAGACTTATTGCCTTATGAATGTCAGTTTCTTTCGCGTCTTTGTTTACACTGTGTTAGAGCAACTCGAAATTGGAGGATCCAGTCGAGTTGTAACTATTATAGGATGATGTAGGTTGGATCACTGTAACAATTGCATTGTTTTTAATCGGTCTTTGTGATTTTCTTAGCGCTGAATGACATGGAATTGGAGGATCCAGTCAAGTCCCCCTTTCAGTTTCTCGAAGCCCTGAACCAAGAGGATCTTGCATTCAAAGTTTTTCTTCTACAAACTGTTGAAAGGTCTGTCGCCTGAGGTAGTTTGTTCACCCCTCTCACCAAGTCTTCAACCTGCTCATCTTTAAATCAACCCACTGGCTGAAGTTAGATCAAGACCTCCTTTGTTCCTTACATACCAGACCCAGTACCTGAGTTAGAGTGATATCTTCCCGAGTCTCTACCCATTTGATCACCCATTACAAACTATCGTGACATAAAACTGATGGGTGTTGGGCTCTGCTCCTGCAAGCAATCCAGGAGTGACTTCTGACGCTAACATTTCTGGCGCCGTTGCCGAGGACGAAGTTGAAAATTTTCCCCGGGATTGAACGACATTGAGCCTCTGATTCTGAAGGTGCATCAGGTATCAGAGCCTTTAAAGATTGCTACTGTGCACCTGGCAACTCCATTGTGACGACTCCACTGTGGCGAACCTGTCGTGTTAATTGTGGCTTTCAGAGGCAGACACACGCGGTCTCATCCACAACTGCCTCTAGCTACACCTGAAACTGATCCGGAGGTGGTTCTCAGAAAATGAAAGGCCTCTGAAGGAGAAGCTTCCACCGCCGAACCAGGTAATCCGCCCTCTCCTTCCGTAGGAACTTCGTTTGCTCCCCCTCAGTTTCTTAACAGACCTCTTTCTGAGGTTTTCCGTTTCCTGAATTTCAAGAGTGTTCCTGCTGAGTTTTCCTCTCCTGGTCTGGGATTGGAGGGAGAAACCCTTGTCACTCCCCTCTCCTCTGAAGCTGTACTTTGGCATAGACCCAGGACCGCAGAAGATTTCCCCACTCCTATCTTTACCACTCCTCCTCTTGTTACTGTTACCACTCCTGCACAAAGAAGAGCATCTGATGACTTGAGCTCGTTAGCCTTCTCCTTAAATCCCCTTTTGTTTCCCATTCCACTTCGAGACTCATTCCTAGTGGCCCCTTCGCGAACTCCTTCTCCTCCAAATTCTCCTCCACCTAATATTCCTATGGCTTGTGCTAATCCCCCTCTAAATAGAATGGACGCCATAGTCGTTGCCAGATATGATCCCTTAATCCTATCCCATCCTATGAATCCTCTCCCTGCTAGAGATTACTTGAAGTATATGCCCAAGTTCACTGAGGAAGGGGACATAACTACGGAAGGGCACCTGGCTTCTTTCTACAGTTATGCAGACAACCTGAACATTGAAAATGAAGATGTCTGGATAAGAGTCTTCGTCCAGAGCCTGGATGGTGAGGTGAGGAAGTGGTTTAGAGGATTGGCCCCCGGGTCTATTGCTGGGATCGTAGCCCTGGATGGTTCTTTCCTGAGGCAGTGGGGAGATAAGAAGGATTTCATGTATTATATGATAGAGTTCGGGTCTCTGAAGAAGATGGAAGGAGAGTCTGTCTCTGACTTCTCCAAAAGATTCAATAAGATGTATAATAAAATTCCTGCCGAAATAAAACCCTCAGAAGCCTCGGCCAAGATTTCTTATGCTAGTGCGTTTGGCCCCGATTTCTGTCTTTTATTGAGAGAAAGAAGAGCCACCTCCTTAGCTCAAATGCAAGATGCGGCCATAGAAGTTGAATCCAATGTATTAGCAGCTGATAGACTGAGGAACAAGGCCGACGCAGACAGAAGAAAGGGAACATCGGAAACCTCAACTTCTGGCCCATTGGTGCCCCACCCTCAAGTGGATGAACTGACCAAGATGGTGAAGTCTCTGTCTGCAGAGATGGAGAGAATGAAGGTGGAGGGGAGGCAAGAATACAAGGGCCCTCAAAACACCGAAAACAAAGGAGGTTTCAGGAGGCCAAACAATATTACTTCCCCGATTGTGCAAAGAGAGAGGGGAAGAGACAGAGAAGACCAGAAAATTCAGGCCCCTTTTCAAAACAATTTTATGGCCGAGGAAGAAGAGGGGGAAACAAATGAGCTTGATCCTGAAATCCATTGCTTCGGAGACACTCCTCATTTCCCTCATCTCACTCAATCATCATATGAGGAGTCTCTCATGGGCAGTCAGCTAAACGAACTGAGCAAGGGAGACAAGGCTAGTGGCAGTCAAGGCAGGTATGACCTGAGGTCTAAGAAAAAGACAGTAGCACCTGATGTTCCTGAGCAGTCCACTAGAAAAGAGAATCCTGCTAATGAAGTAGTAGACAGTCACAGAGGTAAGAAGCCCCGACCCCTCTCTCCCATAGTCCAGAGTCATGTCCCCGAAATAAGGGAAATCCCGAAGCTTACATCTTTTAATTTCGAGCATGAAATTCAAAAGATCAGAATCCATGTACCCTTGACCGAGTTCATTAAACATGAAGGGTTCAAGAAACGCTTCTCTGATCTTTTACAGTCTGAGGTCTCATGCCTTCCCACAGACTCCATCAATTTGCAAGATGAAAATCCTATAGTTATTCTAGGTCCTATGGTAGAAGACAGGAATGACTCATCCCCTCCCTTCTACACTTCCTTGAACATACATGACAAGGTACTGCACAACTTCTTGATGGATTCGGGAGCTTCTCACAACCTTATGCCCAAAACTGTCATGGAAGAGTTAGGGCTAGAAGTCACTCGAGCCTATCATGACCTCTATTCCTTTGACTCCAGAAAAGTTCAATGTCTAGGAGTTATCAAAGACCTGGTCGTGACCTTGTTTTAGTTTCCCATGAAAAGTGTGGTCATGGATATTGTAGTGGCTGACGTCCCCCCCAAGTTCGGTATGTTGTTATCAAGATCTTGGATAAAAAGACTGGGGGGAACTTTGCAGATGGACCTCACATATGCTACTATCCCAGTGTTTGGAGGAGAACATAGAAGGCTATACAGGAAAGCCCAACTGGCCTATATAATCAGTGATGAGGCCAACCCTACCAACCATCCCATTTTTGCCCTGGACACTAATTTAGGTTCCAGTGTACTACAACTCACTAATGCTCTCGAGCCTCCTCTAAAACTTAGAAAGTCGCCCACCACTTCCCATAAATTTCCTCCCTCCATCACCCCTGTCTGGAAAATGTTCTTTGATGGAGCCCTTTCCAGGGAAGGCGCTGGAGCGGAGGTGTTTTTTGTGTCACCTGCTCAGGAAACCATGTCTCTGTCATACAAACTAGAATTTGAAGCTACCAACAATGTGGCAGAGTATGAAGCTCTTGTCCTAGGATTAAGAGCCACAAGGGAAATGGGAATTCAGAAAGTAGCAATGTTCAGAGATGAAGAGTTGGTGGTCCAGCAGATTAGAAACGCTTATCAGGCTAAGCATCCTCGACTCAGGAGCTATAGAAATGAGGTATGGGACTTAATTGACAGTTTTTTCTTAGCATTCAACATTTCTTTCGTCCCAAGAGAGAAGAACACAGTGGCAGATTCCTTGGCTACAACAGCAAGCAATTTCAAAGTGCCCTTGCCGCCCAAACTCAAGTACGATGTAGAAGTAAAATACAGGCCCTCCATACCTGACAACGTCAAACATTGGAAGGTATTTGAGGATGATCTCGAGATCAAGAAATTCTTGGAAACTGTTGAAGAATTTTCAGAGATGCATATCGACCAAGACTCTGTCTCTGAAGAAGAGCTTGATGGGGGTAAGTTTCTGAATAAAATAGCAAAGCGTAACATTGTGTAGCTCCCCCGCAACCATATTCCAAGGGGACTGGTTCCTTTAGAAAGAATTTTTGATAGAAATGATGTGTCATTAAAAGGGGAAATCTCGGAGGATGACGCTGATACTATTCAGTGCAACATTGGCACTGAGAGTGAGCCCAAGTTTGTCAAATTGTCAAGAAGTCTGACAAAGGAGCAGAGGTCTGAATACGCTGGACTTTTGAGGGAATTTGTTGATGTGTTTGCCTGGACCTATGAAGATCTCAAAACATATAACACTTATGTCATTGAGCATAAAATCCCGTTGAAAAGGGAGGCAAAGCCATTTAGGTAGAAGCTAAGACAGATCAATCCTATGTTGTTGCCTATTATGGAGAGGGAAGTGAAGAAGTTGTTGCAGGCCCAGATCATCGTACCACTGAGATATTCAGAGTGGGTGGCCAACTTGGTACCAGTAAGGAAAAAGAATGGAGAAATCAGACTCTGTGTAGACTTCAGAAACCTGAACAGGAGCTCACGAAAGGATAACTACCCCTTACCAAAGATGGAACATATACTGCAGAGGGTAACAGAAGCATCCAAGATGTCCATGATCGATGGTTTCTCTGGCTACAATCAAGTCTCTGTTCTGCCTGAGGACAGGGAAAAGACGACATTTACCGCTCCATGGGGCACATTCATGTATGCCAAGATGCATTTTGGATTGATGAATGCAGGGGCAACGTTTCAACGTTCCATGGACATAGCTTTCATTGGGGAAAATGATAAATTTGTGGTCGTCTATCTGGATGACATCACAATATTTTCAAAATATGATAAAAAACAATGTTGTCATCTCAGGAAGGTTTTCCTGAAATGCAGGAGTTTTGGCATTTCATTAAATCCCAAGAAATCTTTGTTCGCCATGCATGAGGGAAAGTTACTAGGCCACATAGTATCAGCGAAAGGAGTTAGGATCGATCCTAGCAGAGTTGAGGCAATACAAGCCTTATCAATCCCGAGGTCCAGGAAAGAGGTCCAATCTTTCCTTGGTAAGATTAATTTTCTGAGGAGGTTTGTTCCTAACTTTGCTGAGGAGGCAAAACTTATAACAACCATGTTAAGGAAAGGAAATGAAGTGAGGTGGACTTCTGAATCGCAAAATTCCTTTGAGCAAATAAAGAAGGCCCTGACTGAAGCCCCTGTGCTTATCAGTCTCGATTACTCAAGGGATTTTGTTATTTTCTCCTTTGCCTCACCTGACACGGTGGCCGTTGTTTTATTACAAGCAAACAAGGTTGGGCTAGAGCAGCCTATTGCTTATTTGAGCCGAGCATTGAGGGATGTCGAAGTCAGGTATGACACTATGGAGAAGTAGGCCTATGCCCTGGTGAAGGCTCTTAAGGCATTTAGAATCTATGTCCTGCAATAAAAAATCATCGCTTATGTCCCCTCAGTTGTTTTTAAAGACATTCTTATTCAGCCTGACATAGACGAGAGGAAGAGTAAGTGGATAGCCAAGATTCTGTAATTTGACCAGGAAATAAAGCCTACCAAATTGATCAAAGGTCAAGGTTTAGCCAAGCTGTTGGTTGAAGCCAATTTCCAAGCTTTGGGGGTAAGTTTCATCAACGAATTCTCAGGAATTCAGCAGGGTCAGCTGTCTGAAATAGACCCTCAAAGGGAGCCCCCATTGGCTTGATGTCCCTGTTATAAGGATGTCATATATTTTCTACAAGAGTTGCGGCCTCCAGACGGCCTACAAAGAAACAAGGCAAGAGCTCTAAAGCTCAAAGCAGTCAGATATTGCCTTATCGATCAAGTTCTATATTGGAAACACCCCCTGGGGTTGCTTTTGAAATGTGTAGATCCGCAAGAGGCTGACAGGATCATGGTTGAATTTCACGACAGCCTATGTGGAGGGCATCATTTATGGAAAACCACAGCCTACAAAATCCTCAGGGCTGGATACTACTGGCCCACCGTATTCACTGACGTCTGCAGAAGGGTCAGAGCCTGCACCAAATGTCAAAGATTTGCAGGAAAACAACAGCTCAAGTCTTTGCAGTTAAATCCTGTGGTTGTTGCAGGACCTTTCCAACAATGGGGCCTAGATTTGATTGGAGAAATTCACCCCGCTTCCAGTGGGCAGAACAAATAGATCCTAACTGCTACCGATTTCTAAACCCAAGTGGATTGAAGCTATCCCCACCAGGAGTGCCTCCCACAACGTAATCATTGGATTCCTATAAGACCTCATCACAAGATTCAGCTGCCCAAGTAAGATTGTCACTGATAACGCCGCCTCTTTTAAGGTTGAGCCGTTAGCCGAGTTCTGTGAGAAATTCGGGATCAAATTGATTCACTCCACCCCATACTATCCCCAGGGCAATGGTTTAGCGGAGTCCTCCAACAAAAGCATGATAGGGATCATCAAAAGATTGTTGGAAGACAACAAGAAGGCCTGGCATTCAAGATTGAAATTTTCTCTATGGGTCGATCGAGTGACCACGAAGAGATCTATAGGCATCTCTCCTTTCCAATTAGTCTATGGAACAAAAGTTGTTTTTCCTTCTCATTTAGCCATTCCTGTAGCAAAATTCCTCCAGGATCATCAAGAGGAGCCTGATGACATGATCAAAAGAATTCATCAGCTAGTGGAAGTCCAGCAGGCCAGGGAGCAGGTAATGGGCAGAATCCGGGACCGTCAGCAAAGGATCAAGCAGGTTTTTGATAAGAAGGCCAAAAAGGAAGAGTTTTGGATAGGAGACCTGGTACTGAAATGGGATGCTCCTAAACAAGATAAAGGCAAGCACGGAAAATTCGAAGCCCTGTGGATCGAGCCTTTCAAAGTATCCGAGGTATTCTCGAATAACACCTATAGGGTACGGGATTTGAAGGATCAAGAAGTTTTCAATGGCCCTGTGAATGGGCATTTCCTAAAAAGATTTTTCTCTTGAGCCGCACATGGCTCTTTCGCGATTGTAAATATTGTTTTTCTTTCCGCCTTTAATTTTTAAATAAATGACCCCATAGCCCAACAACAAGGCACTGGAGTTGCATCACAGGGACGACTCTATCCCCCATGGAGCCTAATGTTAGTAACATTTCTTGTCCTGGGCACAAGAGTATTCAGGTCTGCAAGTTGCACGAGAAGCACTCGAGCGTAGCACGAAAAAATCTTGTTTTAGGCTTCCAAGCAAGTAAGCGGGCGATATTATATTGTCGACGGTCCGGATTCATCCATAAGAGAAGATCGACGGTTAGCGGGAAATCGCGGTTAGCGGAGTTGCGCTGAGATTAGCGCGACGGATAGTGCCCGTATTGCATGCAGGAAGGGATAGCAGTTGTCCATCCAAAGGACACGTGGCATGAGATCTAGTCATGTCGGCTTTTCGACAGTCGGGTGTTCGAAGGGTGGGGGTTCTATGTCATTCTACATCTCGAAACCCCGAACCCCGAAGCGCCGAAAGCGCCCAGAGTCGAGCCCGCAGTATCATCGAGTAGGTTCAGGACCGTCAGATATGAGAGGGACGTGTGGTGCCCAATTAAGCCATCTCGACATTTCGCTCATCATGACTGTGATAAGCAAGGATCAGCTCCTTCCTATTCACGAACGTCGAAAGCGCCTTTGAGAATAAACACAAGGTCACAACCCGTGGTCACTTGGGAAATAAAAAGAGTTGTGCACGAGGGGCCAAAGGCGTCGAGTTTGGTCACAGAAGGAATCATCGCGATCTCCAGGTGCCATCTGATTCGACCTCAATCCTAGTTTTCGCTTAGAGTAAATGAAGGTGAGAAGGGGTGGTTGAAACCTCTCCTCATTCATTAAGGGTAAGGTATGGAGGGTCTGGCAAGTTGTCTGCCCGAGAGGGTCCTATGTACCGATTTTTTCCAAAGAAGCCATGCTGAGTCCTCGACTAGCCAGAGAGGTCTGCACACACTAACTCGGCACTTAATGGCTCAGCTACCCCCCTTTGCAAGAGCCATGCACAGTTAAGAAGGCGTCTGACGAAGAATATCCGTCCGAATTTGACTAAAGGGACACCAAGCCTTGGATGACTGAGCACGCCTCTGTTAGGCAAATTTTTCTGAGTATATAGACTCAGTTTTTGTATTTTGTAAGCATCGATGGTTGAGCAAGGCTTCCGAAGGTAAAGCTTTAGTGAAGCATTGTTATTTCTGGTTATGTGTGGACTTTTGAGACTTCTTGCCTTATGAATGCCAGTTTCTTTCGCGTCTTTGTTTACACTGTGTTAGAGCAGCTCGGAATTGGAGGATCCAGTCGAGTTGTAACTGTTATAGGATGATGTAGGTTGGATCATTGTAACAGTTGCATTGTTTCTAATCGGTCTCTGTGATTTTCTTAGCGTTGAATGACTTGGAATTGGAGGATCCAGTCAAGTCCCCCTTTCAGTTTCTCGAAGCCTTGAACCAAGAGGATATTGCATTCAGAGTTTTTCTTCTACAAACTGTTGAAAGGTCTGTCGTCTGAGATAGTTTGTTCACCCCTCTCACCAAGTCTTCAACCTGCTCATCTTTAAATCAACCCACTGACTGAAGTTAGATCAAGACCTCCTTTGTTCCTTACATACCAGACCCAGTACCTGAATTAGAGTGATATCTTCCCGAATCTCTACCCATTTGATCACCCATTACAAACTATCGTGACATAAAACTAATGGGCGTTGGGCTCTGCTCCTGCAAGCAATCCAGGAGTGACTTATGACGCTAACAGTTTCAACTTCGGAAATATTTAAATGATTATTAATCAAATTAATTAAACCCATTTTCCTAAGTTAAACTTAGGAAAAAATTAAATGACTTGGAGAATCAAATCTTCTAGTGTCTCTTGCTTGCATGACACTTCGCTAAAGTAAGAACACTTGTCCGAGCTACAATATTTCAACACTCCCTCTTAGCGAGGAAGGTGTTCTCCACAATTTCCATCTTATCCCTGAAGAAGACAAACTTGTCTTTCATCAAGGCCTTGGTGAGAATATCTGTCACCTGCTCACCTATAGGCACATATTGTAGTTGGACCGCACCCCTTTGAACACAATCTCGAATGAAGTGATATCTAATGTCGATGTGCTTCGACCTATCATGAAATATTGGATTCTTAGAGAGTTTTATGCCACTATGATTATCACAATCTATGATGGTCAACTCTAGCTCCTGACCAAACAATGCCACTAACAACTTCCAAATCCATATGGCCTCACATGTTTCCATGCTTGTTGCCATGTATTCTGCTTTCATAGAACTCAATGCAACAAACTTTTGCTTCCTATTGAACTAAGAGACAACCCCCAATCCCAAGCTGAAAGAACACCCTGAAGTGCTTTTCCTATCCACTGCATTGTCTGCCCAGTCTACATTTGTATAGCCCATCAACTTCACTCCATCTCCCTGAGCATACCTCAAACCATACTCAATTGTGCCACATAGGTACCTCAATACATATTTTGTTGTTGTCCAATGTGCTCTTCTTGGTTCAACCATGAACCGGCTGAGAGTATTCGCAACAAAACAAGTGTCTGGCCTGGTATTGACCAAATACATGAGAGAACCTATCAACTACCTGTATAAGGTAGGGTCCATTGCCTCCTGCTTGGAAGCATCTATCTTCTTCCAATTAGTAATCATGTGTGTAGACATCGACCGACAATCCTGCATCATGAACCTCTTCAAGATCTCCATTATGTATTTTCCCTGTCCTAAGAAAATCTAGCCATCTCGTTGCCACACCTTCAATCCAAAAAAATAGTGCATCAACCCCAAATCCTTCATATCGAACTTCGAAGCAAGATCCCTCTTGCAATCTGCAATAAGCCTATGTGAACTTGTCAGAAATAGATCATCCACATATAACACAAAAATGAGTGGCTCTCCCCCTATCACGATATAATATAGGTTTGAGTCTGCATCACTCTTTACGAAGCCCATGCCCTGCAAGTAACTATCAGTGTACTCATACCAGGCTCTAGGTTCCTACTTGAGCCCATACAATGCTCTCTTCAGTCTACATACATGAGTCTCCCTCGCATATGCCTCAAAACTCTTTGGTTGTTCTATATACACTTCCTCCTCAATAACTCCATGAAGGAAAGTCGTCTTGATGTCCATCTGATGAATCTGCCAACCCATCTCTACTGCTAATGAGATCACGGCCTTAATGGACGTATATCTGGCTACCAGGAAAAATGTCTCATCATAGTCAAATCCCTCTTTCCGAGAGAACCCCTTAGCCACAAACATGGCTTTGAATTTCTCAATGCTACCATCTGCAGCATGATTGATCTTATAGATCCAACAAGACCCAACCACTGATTTTCCCTCTGGTCTAGGAACCACCTCCTAGACATCATTCTTCATGATGGAGGCATACTCCTCCACAATGGCATCATGCCAAACCTGCTGCTCCGATGCCTCCTAAAAACTGGAAGGCTCCCTATCAATGAGATCACTCATCAACACCATATACCTTGAGTATCATTGTGGTGGCCTGGTCTGTCTAACACTCATCCTAGGAGCACCCACGAACTCATGGGCATCTCGTAATGTTTGAGAAATCTCTTGACTCCTCTTCCTCCCTGCAGTAGGTCAAATCTCGGTGTGTGGAGCTTCCTGCTCCACTGTCTGAGTACTAGTCCCAATACCTATACTCGTACTTGTGACTCTTGTTCCTCCTTTGGAGCTACCAACTCTTGATTCCATGTTGCTACTAGCACATCATAAGACTTTCTGAAAGCCTTCTCCTCCTCAAATCTTACATCCCTTCTGACCATTGTCTTCTTTAATGTTGGAACATAGATCCAATATGTTTTCGAAGTTTCATTGCAACCAACGAAGATGCCCTTCTTAGCTGTGGAAACGAGCTTCATCCTCTTATCAGAGGGAACATGACAATAGACTAGGCAACTAAAAATCCTGAAGTGACTAGATTCAGACTTCTTCCCTATAAATTCCTCCTCAACAGTCAATCTCCCCAACACCTTGTGAGGACTCCTGTTATATATGTATACCGCAGTACTCCAAGCCTCTACCCATAATAACTTGGGCAAATCCTAGTCATATAACATCACCCTAGTAGCACCAACAATGGCCCTATTCTTTCGTTCCGCTACCCCATTTTGTTGAGGGTTATAGGGAACTGTCAATTCCTTCTTGATCCTCGCTTGTGCACAGACTCCTTGAAGGATTTACATGTGTACTCACCTCCATTGTCTAACCTGAGAACCTTTATCTTCCTTACTGTCGCATTCTCCACAAGAGCCTTAAACTCTTGGAAGCGACTGAAGACCTCATCTTTGGCCCTCATGAAGTAGATCCAGGTTTTCCTGGAGAAATCATCTATGAATGTGACAAAGTACTCACACCTTGTCAAGGATGTTGAAGACATAGGCATGTATACATCTAAGTGCACTAAATTCAATATGCCCTTCGATCTATTGTCCCAAGGCACACCCTTTACACACTCCATTGTGCTCGATGCTCAACTATGGAAGGCCAATTACTATCTCCTTGAGCACATTAAGTGCCCCATGGTATAAGTGAGCCATGATCCTTCTATGCCATAATTCTCCCATATCCTTTGTGTTGGTTATCAATGCCTGAGGTGACTCAAACTGCAACTTGTATAACTTGAGTGACATGGTCACTATCATCTTGGCTTGCTTCGACCCCCTAGGTTGAATATACACTTTCTCTCCTCTAAAAGACGCGTCATACCCCTTGTCCTAAAGTTTCGAAACTGATATTAGGTTCTTTGTCATCCCAGATACATACAACACATTGGTAAAACTGAATGTCTTGTCCGACTCCCTCTGAAAGGTAACAATCCCTCATCCCATTGGAGTACATTTGGACTTATTCCCCATTTGTATATCGAAGTCCATCTCCTCCTCTCTGAAACTGCATAAGTGTTCTCTAACTCTTGTCATATGATATGACACACCACTATTAATATACCACACCCTTGTGGCCTTTGTGCTTGAGCTAGACAGGTAAGTGATGAGTGAGGAATCCTCATCAAAACTAGAAGAAAACTCGTCAATATCTATTGAAGCTATTGTCTAGGACTTCTTCTTATCCTTCTTCTTATTACGACATTGACTGGCATAATGACCTGTTTTTTGACGAGCAAAGCATTTGACTTTGCTCATGACACATTTCTTCTCTCCCTTGGAGATCTGCACACTTCTTGAGCCTTTCTTGGTTTTAGCTTTTCCCTTTCCCACAAGAGCAATGTTCTCTTCATCCTCACCCTTTTGATGATTGTTGTTTCCACTGAGAGATGCTAACCTCAATTATTCTTGCATGAGTTCATCCCACAATCGATCCCAGTCTGGAATGTGTTCTCTGGCAACAATGCCTCTCACAAAGACATCCCATGACTCAGAGAAGTCATTCAAGGCCATCCTCACAAGTTCAGTGCCATTCACACTCTCTCCAACAGTTGCCAATTCATCTTTTACATGTCTAAGTCTGGTGAGGTAGGAGGAAACACTTTCCCCCTTTCCCATTTTGGTATTTAAGAGTTTCTCTTTCAAAACCATTTTTCTATTTAGATTTGAATTCTGGTACAGTTTAATGATGGCTTCCCACATCTTCCTAATTGTATACAATCTTGAAAGGTGAGGCACTATATGGTCCTTGACCCCATCCATAATGATATGCCTTGCCTTGGCATCATTCTTCTTGTGAGCGTCAATTTGTTGTGCGTCAGTTGGAACTGCAATAGTCTTCTCTGCAAATTCCTTGAGCCCATACTCCTCCAATGACAACAATATATGTTCCTTCCAAATGCCAAAGTTAGATGCCCCATCTAACCTATCCTCAAATTTGATACCTAAAATAGACATGATTCTGAAAACTCGGTTGTCACAACATCTTGGATCTGAAAAACTCTATTGGGTGAAACTTCATGTGTAAACCCTTGGCTTCCTTCTCAGAGGCAAAGCTCTAATACGATGTTATTTTTCTTTAAACTTAACAAACTAATTTATGTTCTCAATAATTTTTTATGCCTAGAGAAAGAACAACAAAAAAATATAAATCTAATTTATAAAACATAAATATTACTGCGTAAATAACTTCGCAATGCACAATGGAAAATATAGAAACCAATCACACAGTTTCAATACCAGAAAATTTACCCTGGAAACCCCAACTCCGAGGAAAACTAGCAAACGAGGGCTTTGTATTCAACTTCAACAAATCAAAAAAATTATTACAATAGTGCCAAACTTAGCAACTTCCTCCGCAACTTCCTCCACATAGAAAATATGCCTTTGATCTAAGCGGATCTAAGCCTATGGCTCTAAGTTTCGGCCTCCTACCTCATGACTCTGTTATCTATTGGTTGTAGATGCGACTGGGAGGCTTACGACCCCTCAATCTAACTCGGTCTGTGTTGGAGAGACTCGGCCTGGCCTGACCTCCTCTCCTTCACGACTTCAACGGTTGCCCTAAACTCGGCCCTCTACACCTCCTCTACACTAGTCACAACCCTCAATTCATCCCCAACACCTCCTCTTGGCCTCTATAACAACTATATCCCTCACGACTTCCAGGACAAAGGGAACTCGGCTCCACTTTTGTCACTACCACTCAGATATTCTGGAAATGAAGGCAAACTACCTTACAATCTCCCTCTCAGCACTTGCAACCTGCAAGGAATAAACCCTCACTTGCCCTCTTTTGATTTGCAGTTGAAAACCCTCACGTGTCACTCACAAATTCAATGATCTCCTCAAGCCACCCCCTTTGCTTATAAATCTCTAGCGAAGTGATTCAATGGTGGAGATTAAATCCCCAACATATCAAATCAATGGCTTTGATCTAATCTGAAACTCACTTTGACTTTGAATGAGTCCAAAAAACGCTTCTCACATAAAGTTAACTAGTAATGATTAATAATTGACATTTCCTAAGTTTCAACTTATGAAATATTTAAATAATGATTAATCAAATTAATTAAACCCGTTTTCTTAAGTTAGACTTATGAAAAATTTAAATGATTTGGAGAATCAAATCTTCTAGTGTCTCTTGCTTGCATGACGCCTCACCAAAGAAATAACACCCATCCAAGCTACAATATTTCAACATAATCTACTATTGTAAACCCTCAAGGATCTCTACCAGAGACTTGCTTTGATACCATGTAAATTTTCTAGCTTAGGTGATTATTGTCCTATGTTTCTCTTAATTAAATAAATTAAATCTAAACTTATCTAATTACATAAATAAATATTTATGAACATGCAACAATCACACATATAGTTAAAAATAAATAGTGGAAGCATAAACACAATATACCAATAATTACACCCTGAAATCAACTTTTCATTTAAATATTCCAAGCTTACAAGGAAAACTCCACAAGCTGTCAAACTAACAGTTGTATGGTATACACAAAAAATTAGATCTGCACTTACTAAGATAAATCTGCCTACTGGACAACTGAGAATATGTCTGTCTAATCTGTTGTACAACATTGTACGAATTGTACTTAGGCCTACTTCTTGACCTTGGCTCCTTGTTGAATTTCCTAATCCCAACACCTAGATATATTGTTTGCTAGTGGTTTCCTTGCTGTAAATTAAATTTGCAGCTCACAAAACAAAATACACTGACTGGAATAATCAACCTAAATAAATAGCGAAAGCAATACTAGAAAACCAAATCTCATACACAATACAAAAATATTTTTGTCCTTCGAATCAACTTTTCATTAATTATGATTTGAAGTTTACAAGGGCTCCCTTACTGGGAAAATGGCCCAATGAGGAAAAGTACAAATCATAAAAAGCCTAGAAAAACTGCCCTGAAGAAACCCTCTATTGAAGTTGCCACTATATGGCTCTGTACAATCATGTACATGCCCCGTAAAACCTATACAACGTGTATGTACGCGATTTGGCTCGCATGTAACTTGCATATGGACGTGCTTTGTCATGCATGTAACCTGCTTATACACGTCTATCACTTATGCAACCTACATATGTACACGCCCTACACTACTATAGCGCACGTATGTATGCGCCCTGAGCTACTGCAACCTGAGTACCTGCGGCTTCTGTACCGAATCTGTTGTTGTATAGCCGCGACATATTTCTAACTATTGGGTATTCTTTTCTTGTTGCTCTACTTGCCCTTTCCTCCTTTCCTCCTTCACCCTAGCCTTGCTTTTATAATCTTGAGTTGAACCCTAACCCTAATCTCCAAAGTGATTAACGATTGAGATTAGATCTCACCTCACTTGAGATCAATGGCTAAGATTCACTTTACTTGCGATTCACGACCTCTACAATGCGTATGTACACGATTTGGCTCACATGTAACTTGTGTATGTACGCGCTATGTCACGCCTGTAACTGTTAATATTATGGTAGCTTCGAGAGGTATGAACCTCTATGATGACCTATGACGAGATTAGAATCCTCCGAAAGGAAGCAAAGAATTGAAGAAAACCCTAGACAGGTTGTCGACTGAACAAATATATTTATATTGAATTTATCGATGCCCAGAAAGAGAAGTCGGCCCAGTTAGACTAGTCAGGTCGGCCCCAGTTAGACTGGCCAGTCCACTATAAATACAGGGCGTCGGTTTCATTATTACACTCTCAGAATTGCAGAGCCAGTTGTGCGCACTGCAGTTGGCAGTTTTGTGCGCAGGTCTCTGGGGAAAGTGGTGCGCTAGTTCTGGGTGGGATCATCTGTTCAGTTTTGTTTCTATTCTTTTGCTTGGTGCATTTAGCCTCTCTTGGCTATAGATTGCAGCCAGAATTCTCTTCTAGGTCAAGGTCAAGGTGCTCGGAGGGAGGCTTCGGCCTGTGGTTGGGAGACGAGGGTATCGTCGTGGTAAAACGAGCACACAATCCTTTTATATTCTAACAGGTTATGGGCCCACACACCCTTCAGTCAGCCTAAAACGCTGGAAGGAAACATAACCGCTAGGTATTGAGCTCATTGAGGAACTGTCGCTAGGCTTACTAGCAGGAGCAGCTTCCAAAGAACTGTAGCTAGGGTTACTAGCAGTAGCAGTTGCAGAAACCCTAATTCTCAGATCCAACACCTTGTGATGGAGCATCTCGCTCAAGGAGAAGAGATCCAGATGCGCCCTAACTCAGCGCACCTATTGACTTTCTCAGAAGAGAGAAAAGACGCAGTTGAAGTTTTGGATCAAGGCATGACCAGTTATCAGTCAATCAAAGACATGTGCGAAACAATCAGTCTCTTACATTACTCAGCACTTACCGGGACAATTGAAGACGATATGTGGATAATCGACAGTGGAGCTTCCAGGCACATGACGGGAGATCAAGCTAGACTCTCAGATCTAAATGAGAGAA
>ML778767.1:221745-243870 GCA_009831015.1 Picea engelmannii
GAGATTAGATCTCACCTCACTTGAGATCTTGCCTCACATTACTTTAATAGTTCTTTTAAATAAAGTAAATTACTAAGGTTGAAGGCTTTGGAGGACTTCCACACATCTAGACACTTAAACCTATGTGGAAGTACCTATATGATGCTACAATCATCAACACTCCTCTCACGTGCTCTGAATCTTCTCAACTAATCTCTCTCTAATCTCTTGAGTCTTCTTGGTGTACAACATGTGTGTTCAACCTCTCCCGTCTTGTTCTATTTATGCTTTGAGAGAGATAACTAATATCCTCAATCCTAGCAACTAATTTCTCAAATCTTAGCAAATAATTCCAAAATCTTAGCAACTAATATATTTAATCCTAGTAACCACTTTATCTCAACAATGAGGTGTACGACTAAGATTAGATCAAATCTAACTCACTAATATTCTAGAATCTCTAGAATATTTCATTTAGATTTCTAAGACTAGAAGAATATAGGAAATTTGACTTTCACTTTTATTTATTTAAGTGAAATTACAAGATGGTATTATTCCCTTTTACTAAGTGGTCACTAGAAGTTGTCTCGAACTACTACTCGCACGTTCACACTTAACTAGAGCATGAAGCTCCTACTCGAGCTATATATTTCTCAACAATTCTCACATATGGTGACCTTCAATCTCCCTTCCAAGCTCTCCAATCTCCCTATGGAAACCTTCAATATTCCTTCCAAGCTCTCCAATCTCCCTTTAACAACCTTCAATCTCCCTTCAATCTCCTCAAGAACTAGCAAGAAGCCCACTCAAAAACTTTCTAGCAATGATGAGTGAAATGAGAAATAGAATGAGAGAAAATGGAGTGAGTGAGTGTTTTAATCCTAACAAACCCTAGCCATCCCATTTGGAACCTTGTCTTGGTTCCCAAACACCTACAAAGGAGGAAAACAAATTCCTAAAAATGCCTCATCTCACGAGAGCAACAAGGAGCATTTTTTTTCACTCGGGAGCGTCCCGAAAGCGTTTAGGGAGCGCTCCCTAAATGGTCACTAGAAGTTGTCTCGAACTACTTCTCGCATGTTCACACCTAAAATGTGTAAGAAGCTCTTTCTCAAGCTATGTGCTCCCTAAATGGTCACTAGAAGTTGTCTCGAACTACTCGCATGTTCACACCTAAACTGTGTAAGAAGCTCTTGCTCAAGCTATAGATTTCTCAACAATTCTCACAAATGGTGGCCTTCAATCTCCCTTCCAAGCTCTCCAATCTCTCTATGGCATCCTTCAACTTCGAAGCTCTCCAATCCCTTTCAAGCTCTCCAATATCCATTCAATCATCCTATAGAAACCTTCAATCCTCCTTCAATCTCCTCAAGAACTAGCAAGAAGCCCACTCAAAACCCTCCTAGCAAAGATGAGTGAAATGAGAAATAGAATGAGAGAAAAATGGAGTGAGTGATTGTTTTAATCCTAACAAACCCTAGCCATGCCATTTGGAACTTTGTCTTGGTTCCCAAACACCCACAAAGGAGGAAGAAAACGCCTAAAGATGTCTCATTGCACGGGAGTGATAGGGAGCATTTTTTCGCGTAAGAGCGTCCCTGAAGCGTTTAGGGAGTGCTCCCTAAATGGGCAAGGGACACTCCCTAAATGTGCAAGGAGCACAAATCTCAAGAAGCGAGTGCACTCCCTAAAAACACTCCCTTTGGGAGCGGGGACGAATGGGTGCTCCCCTGCAGTGTAGGAAAGAAGTATAGTGGTTTCTCCCAAGGATAGAGAGGACCCACTACCCAGTGCAAGCATGATGCCCTTCAACAACCTAGTTTATGTTTTATACTTCTTGAACTTCATGAGTTAGTTGGCCTACTTTTATATAAGTAATGTGTTACTTGTTTCTACTCAACTATTAGGCCTCCATGGCAATTTTGTACTCCAAGGTAGGGCAATTTTGATTTCTAGACTCCAGGGATCTCTAGCTTGTGGTGTCTACATGTGTCACCCTTTTCTTTGTATAAAATTCCCTATATGTACATATTATGTTTATCTTAATAGTTTAATGGGCCATTTTATTCTATTAATAATAATAATAATAATATAACATGACCTTATTGATTTCCCTGAAAAACGTGTTAAATAATAATTGCAAATATATAGACTAATATAATGAAATTCACCTAAACATTGGTGTTCTAAAGCACACATATGTACGATACTTTTAAATAAATCGATGCAAAGTAAGTCAATTAGGTGTAGCTCAAGTGGTTGAGAGAGAATGTTGTTTCCTCCCCCACCCTGGTTCAAATCCTGCTATGTGACATGCTTCCTCTTGGTAAGCCAATTGTTGTTGAGATGTTGCCCTGGCCTTGAGCCTTGAAGATTCCATTTTACCCTAGGTTCCATCCTTGAAATGAGGGAAGTGCATGGTGAGTTTCCTTGGGAAATGCATTCCACATAAAATAAAATAAAAGTTGATGCAAAGTTCAGCAAAAAAATGATGCAAACAATGACAAAAAAGGTATAAAAGGAGGATGTCTCAGGTTGAAATAATGTAAACAACAAAAGTTGAAAATGACACTATAATCAATTTGTGTTAAATAACATTGATGGAACGCTAGACACAAAAGATAGATTCAAAACTAAATGCAACGAATGGCATGTTTATACACACGATAGTGGAAGCTTAATTATAAGTGGTGAATGTAGGCGTAAAATTTATACATAAAATAGATGTTGACAATGTCCCAATTTGTGGATTGAATACAAAAGTAAGATGCAACTAGTAAATGCAAAATGAGATGCAAACCTTGACACTAATAAATCAAATTACCCCTGCATCTTATTCTACATTAATTAAGTAAACACAAATTCAAATAAAAAAATGAAAAGGACGTTAAATATGATGTTATACAATAATTTCATTGTAGCATGTAATAGACAAGCAATGGACATCTCCTTTACATGGGATCTCACTTGTTGACAGGCATTCCTAATGATCCCCTTTCAAGTCCTTCGTAGACTGAAGTTCTTGTTAGAATTTTTTACTCTTTGGAGTGTGAAACTATCACGTCTTATGTCATAAATCAAGAATGCACAAAATTCCCATAGAGAAAAATGTCTTCTCATCTGAATGCAAGATAGTACTGAAAAGTACTCTTTAGAAAGAAGAAATGTTGTGCAGAACAAAGGGAAAATAACCTTAGTTGTGTTAGAAAGTAATGGATGTGCTCGTTTAACCATAGACAATATAGCAATATTGTCACCCAACCATAGGTCGAAGCCACCCCCGAGCACCTTAACCTTGACATAGAATGATTCTGGAAGCAAACCCTAGGCTTAATAGCCAAACAAGGTTGCGCACCTCTCTCCAAGGATAGCGCACCAAGCAAGAATAACCAAAAGAGACCAAGCAGAAAGTCCAAACCATAACCAAGAGAGACTCCCAGCCAAAACCGAAAGAGAGAGTCCCAGCCAAAACCGAAATCTGCTAGTTGCAGCAGCTACAACTGCAGCTCTTCTCCAAACTTGCACACCACTGCCTTATGCGGTTCTGAGAGGTGAGCTACAAATGAGCTCAAGCTCCCTCTATTTATAGTCCTCCAAGTCACTTAACTGGGCCGACTTCTTCTTTTGGAGGCTAATAACTTAATACAAATCATTATCTTGAGCCGACTTGTCTTCTAGGGTTATTAACCAACTATTTAGGGTTTCTTCTTGCTTCCCAGAATATTCTATTCTCGTCAGGGTTACACGTGGAGGTAAATACCTCTCGCAACTACCATAATATCAACACTCCCTCCTATCTAGGGAGGTATTGAAGGCAATGGTCTTGAGCACAAACACACCATTGAACCGGTAGCATCATCATAGTCATATAGACTATCTCCTGATTAGATCACAAGCACCATCATCACTATCAGTGTCATCTGACAGCATCAACTGCATCATCTCTCGAAACCATACTCCATCTGAGTAATCAGACATGATGTTGAATAAGTCACTCACTCCAAAAAGTGATACTAGAAGAATAAATGTCTTGGACCATTTTTCGTCTGGAGAATGTCTGTCCATCAATACACTGACCATCCGTCTAGCTGATAATCATTTTCAACACTACTGATAGTCTTCAAGGCAAATCAGAACATTGTCATTCAATAGAACATAAATATGTCTATCCATAGTAGTACACACCTACAATCCAGTGGTATACTACCACACCAAGTAGCACACAACTACTTAATCAGTGACACATAATCACAACCAGTGGAACACATCCACCACAATAGCATACATCTATTGTCCAGAGACATACAGTCTCCATAGCAATCATATCTTTTGATATCAACCTGCACAGAAAAACAATGTCATGATATAAATTGAATCATCTGGGCCATTCTTCCACTCACATCTGTTAGATATAGAAGAGCATCTGCCCTCAGAAGGTAAAACATCAGTCATGAGCTACTGGACTATTCTTCTCAAGCATAGAAGAATAATTGTCCTGATTTTTGAACCTGGACCATTCACCTATCTGGGCCATTCCTTCGGCACTAAACAAAGTGCAACCTAGAGAGAATGAGTCTGCCCTAGGGAATGCATGTCCCTGATTGTTGAACCTGGACCATTCACCTATCTGGGCCATTCCTCCGGCACTAAACACAGTGCAACCTGGGGAGAATGAATCTACCCTAGGGAATGATTGTCCGGACCATTTCCTAAGGAAATGACTGTCCTGCACCAACCTCCAAAACGAACCATTCTTCGAAACTGCTCACAACTATGAGCTTCGAAAGAATGACTGTCCGGCGAGGCGAACCGGTCTTCTTGACCACTACTGAGAGTGATTGTCAATAAGAAAGACTGTCCTAGACCATTCCCCCACACTGGCCACAAGGGGAATCGTTGTCTATGGTACATAAACAATCCATCGAACCATTTTCATTACAAAAATGATCGTTCGATCTGGACTATTTTCCGAACTGGAAAATGCCTATCCGTCAGAAATCTCAAACCATTTTCCGAACTGGAAAGGAACTGCTCATCCTGGACCATTTTTCGAACTGAAAAATGACTGTCCATAAATCAATAACACATCAGTGCTCCCTCCCAACCTGGGAGTCATCTCTTCCCTTTTCAATAAGGAAGTCGTATCCACGGGCTCCAACTTGTTTCTTGAGTATGCAAACTCTTTCATCTTGGATAGCGGCTTTACCAAAATATCTGCTTATCTGCTCATCTGTGGAGATATATATATATAGGAGAACCACTTCTCCTTTCTGGACTCATCACGGAGAATGTAATACTTGATCTCAATGTACTTTGGTCTTTCTAGAACATTGGTTTTCTCTGAAGGCTTCATATAACTCTGATCATTATAGTATATCATAGTTGGATTCAGTTCTTTTATTTCCTGCTAGCTCATAACATCGTGGCAAAGCTCAAACTGGAACATATCCAAGTGGCACTTCTTCTGTCATCATGAGAGCTTGTCATGGATTGGCAATCCATCATCCTGGACTTCTGAGTAACCATTCTGATACAATATCTCTGTTATATAAAGTTTTTCACCACGCTTCTGTTGTGCATTGGAGGCTCTGCACCAAGTTGTTTGAATCCGTATAAGATCTTCTTCCATCTGCATACAAGAGTCTCTTTCTGGTATACCTCAAAACCTTGAGAGGTTGCTTTACATACGCTTCTTGTTCAATTACTCTAAGAACATTCCTTACATTTATCTGATGTAAACTCCAACCCATGGATATTGCACGAGATATAATATCTCAGGTAGAGGTATGTCTGGAACAAGCTATCATCATAGTCCTCTCCTCCATCTGGGAGAACCTTTAGTTCTGGATCTCGCAATGGTTTCATTCATAAGCCTTTCATACATTGTTCTTCATCACAATTTTCATTTCTTCTACTTGACTGCTTCTAGTGGGTTCAGACCAAGCTGGTAGTCTTGTGATTCTTGATATAGTGACTGGTTGTTCTAGCTTTTCTTTCTCTCTTGGAATCTTCATGTTCTTCCTCATGCTTTTCTTTGGCTCTTGGGTCCATGGATTTTTCTATAGATTCCATGCCCTGAAGATTCTGACTTCTTCGTTTCATCATGGGATCATGGATGTGGATGGACAACCAGGGATACTTCAAGGCTTCTTTTCGAAGAAGACTTCTTCTAAAGTCACACTGAACACGTGTTGCTTTTCATGGTTGCTACCATGGATAGATACTTCATCATTTTCAATGGATCATATTATTTAGGATTGGCTCCCTCCTAATCCTTGCTTGATGCATGAATGCATGCTCTTCTTTTGGATTTATATAATTGACTCCCTCCATCTAACATAGTCCAGGCTTCGGTTTGCATCCTTATTGCCTTCTGCAAAGTCTCACAAGTCTTTTTCCAATTTCCTCTTGATTGTTGACTTCTTTCAGTTTTTACTTCTTCTAGGTTTCTTCAAGTTTGATTTTGATTTCGGCTTATCTTGCAACTGTTACTTATGTAATAGCTTCCACATGTATTGTTACCAGGGGTTGTTGATGTGCTTCATCCTTTCATGTGTATAGCCTGACTTGTAGTCATCGTGATATCAATCCTTATCTTGTTGTTCTTCCATAGGTATAATTCTCTTTGAACATATTATCTTCTAAGAAAGAGATATGCAAGATATGTACGGAAACTATGTAAACATGGTATGTACAAGAATTATGAAGAATATCGTTACCTTGTCTTAGAAGAAGAAGTTTGTTTTGTCCTACTTGGCCTTCTTTGAGGGTTCCCTTTCTTCGACAACTGATGCTTCGTGTGTTTCCTTCCTTTTTTTTAGCTCGGGACAATGATTCTTGTAGTGACCATATTTTCGACAGTTGAAGCATTGTATTTTTGATGTACCTTTCTCTTGATTTGATTTCTTCCTGGAGCCAAATTTCCTTTTATTCCTGAAATTCTTGTACCTTGTTGTGAAGGCTTGAACATCGTATTCCTTTTGGGGTTTCTCTTTTGCACTAATCCTTGATTCTTCGTGTGCACAACAAGTCCAAAGTTCTTCAAATGTAGGATACTCCTTCCTTGTGTTCATGCTTGTGGCAAATGCATCCCATGTCTTGGGAAGACCATTGAGTACTATATTTACCAGCTCCTTCTCTTAAATGATCTCTTCAATAGCTTGTAGTTGATCTCTTAATTGAGAGATTCTCACAAAGTATGATGTTATGTTGTCATCATCATTCATTTTCATGTCACGAAGCTCATTCTTCAGACTCACTACTTGTCCAATGTTTCTGACTGAGAAGAGGTTTGTTACGGCATCGTACATCTTCTTAAATGTGTCAAGATGGGAGATGTAGGGTATCAAGTGGTCTTTTATAGAGTCCACTATGATACTCATGGCATTGATATCATTGTCTTTGAGCTTCTCTATAACTGCAATGTTCTGAGGTTCCTTCTCTTTTCCTTCTTCGAACTGTGGTTCCATGATCTTTCCTTTCACGATATCCAACACTTTATTCTTGGCAAGGATGAGGTCAATCCTTGTCTTCCACGCTTTGAAGTTAGAAAACCCTTCTAACTTGTTTTTTTGACTTCATAGAGTAAGTCATGACTGCTTTGATTTGGTTAACCCTTGATTTTGACCAAAAACTCAAACTTGACGTCTTAGCTTGCTGAGAGTACCAGGAGATGCGCTAGGCTAGGGCGCACTAGGCTATCCAGAAATTAGGTCAATCTCTTCACTTAAGGTGCCTCAACAAGAGGGTTAGGGTTTTGTTGTTGCAACAAAAACTGGCTGCAACTGCAACTGTAACTAAGCAAATCCTCCCAATCTATCTTCCAACGATTAGACTATTTGAAGATAGTGTGGGCCCATAGCCTATTAGAAAGTAATGGTTGTGCTCGTTTAACCATAAACAATATAGCAATATTGTCACCCAACCATAGGCCGAAGCCATCCCCGAGCACCTTAACCTTGACAGAGAATGATTCCAAAAGCAAACCCTAGGCTTAATAGCCAAACAAGGTGGCGCACCTCTCTCCAAGGATAGCGCACCAAGCAAGAATAACCAAAAGAGACCAAGCAGAAAGTGCAAACCATAACCAAGAGAGAGTCCCATCCAAAACCGAAATCTGCTAGTTGCACCAGCTGCAACTGCAGCTCTTCTCCAAACTTGCACACCACTACCTTATGCAGTTCTGAGAGGTGAGCTACAAATGAGCCCAAGCGCCCTCTATTTATAGTCCTCCAAGTCACTTAACTGAGCCGAATTCTTCTTTTGGAGGCTAATAACTTAATACAAATCATTCTCTTGAGTAGACTTGTCTTCTAGGGTTATTAACCAACTATTTAGGGTTTCTTCTTGCTTCTTGGAATATTCTATTCTCGTCAGGGTTACACGTGGAGGTAAATACCTCCCGCAACTACCATAATATCAACAAGTTGCACTTAGGATCATTCAAGCATGCACTCTGAGTTCTTGAACATTAAGCAAGCTTATTTTTTGGAATATTCTTATTGACAAGTTCTACAAGATTGTCACACAAGAATGCACAAAATTCCTATGGGGAAAATTGTCTTATCATCATAATGCAAGATAGTACCAAAAAGTACTCTTTAGAAAGAAGATATGTTGTGCAGAACAAAGGGAAAGTAGCCTGGCTGCACTTAGGATCGTTCAAGCATGCACTATGAGTTCTTGAGCATTACGCAAGTTTATTTTTTGGAAGATTCTTACTAACAAGTTTGACAAGATTCTCACACATGGCAGGTGAAAATTCTCCTAAAATACCCTAATTTTCTCTATGTTGAAGCACATAGAGGGCTATGGACTGATCAAATTATGTAGGAAAAGGAATGAATGGTTAGCTTTGAATGTTTTGATTTCTAAGCACACAACCTAGGAAGATTGTAAGACCTATGAAATGCTACTCAAAGATCCCATTAAATGTAAGAGTGTGTGTAGAGAATCTAAGTATCCAAATGAATCAACTTCAAGCATTTGAAGACCTATGGAAATTAGCGTGTGAAGATGCAATCTAGAATGTGGAATCTCAAGAATTTTCTAGGATACCTAAGCTATTATGTTTTAGGACAAAAAGATAAATTCAGTTTCAAGAAGATGTATAACTCACCAGTTAGAGGACTTATCTATAATATGTTCCAAACGACATTATTGTAGGATAAATTTCTGCATTAATCTAAGTGAATACACTACACCAACAACTTGAACACTGATATAGCCTTTAGCCCTTTTCCATAATTCATAAATCTGCCATAACAATTGCCCATGAATGCTTCCATTGATAAGTCAACGTTTTAGTTTTATAATAATGAATCATATCCCCAATATGTACCAGTAAGATCATAAGGCAAAAGCAACCTGCAAATTTAAATAATTAGCGGAAGATAAGGAGAATTTGGAGGACTTGTTACATACTAATACTAACAAAGTTATTATACTGTCCAAAAAAGGCAACCAATAAAGAGATGAATGGTAAATCTTGGAGCCATTGGCACCTCTAGGATTTATATAAGTTGAACTTATACAGTGACTAATGCTAATATTGCTATGATTGTGTCCCTATATATTTGGCTTCATTAGCTTCATCTTAAAACAAATATGGTTTCATTAGCTTCATCTTAAAACAAATATATTGGTTTTGCAACCATATGTCGCTCTGGGTATATGTGAGAAGGTCATGTGCTCTTCCACCCACCCACCTGCCTTTGCCTCTATGTGTTCACAAAGCAAGAGAAATAAACATTACAACAATCTTAAATGATATACTAAGTCAATATTCTCAAGGGGGGTTTAACCCAAGTGGTTGAGAGGAAAATTGTTATCCTCCCTACCCGGGTTCAAATCCTGCTTTGTGACATGCAGCTCTTCGTGAACCAACATTGTTGAATATCACAAATTTCATGAGATTGTTGACAATGGCTCGAGTCTCTGCAGAATCCGGTTTACCCTGGGTACCATCCTCAGAATGACGGGAAGTAACGGGTTGGTTTCCCCAAGATGTATATTCCAAGGGGTTCAAAAAAAAGATATACTAAATTGATATTAAAAAAATTTAAGCCTATGTTCAACAAAGATAACAGAAAGAATAACAAATTATTAAAATCAAATTAAATAACCAATGAAAAACTACTGTTATGGTAAATATTTGTGGTTGATGAATAAAATACCAATTGAATTTTTGTAGGCATTCAACAAGAGCATAAATACCAATTAAATAGAGCATTCAACAATTCCAACACCTTGCCTAGGAGCAAGGTAGAGCACCCTAAAGATATCTACAAGGTGTCAACATTTAGCAGGACATTCTTTGGACATGCCATGATGATATGACTCTTCCACGCCTTTAAGGTATAAGAAAGAATCTATTCATTACATGACTAAAGAGCACACACCCTAACAATGTTGTGACACTCAATCTTCTATCTCTCTATCGATAAGTTCTTCATGTTTTGTCTTTGATTTTGCCCCCTTTGTTGACCATAAGTGTTGTGGTAGGATAGCTTTTTGAGAGGAAAGCTCAGCTATAAAGAGTACAGTTTGTGCCCATCCTGCATACTTGCCAAATCTTTTCACAAAAGCTTCGGAGACATTGCGTGACAACTTCGGGGTGAAGCGCTCACCTGACAGTTCAGGAGTAATGTATCGCGTAGCAAGCTGGCATTATTGAATGGGAAGTAAGAGGCACAGCATGATGTTAGGTACATGTGTATGTATTGTTATTTTTATTGACCAAAAAAACAGCACCCAGTTTCAACATAGACATTTTAACATAATTAAACATCTTACCTGCCATACATGTGTATCAACAGGAATGGCGTGGTGTTGATCTAGAGAAAAAAGTGCAACACAAGCTGCAACCTTTGGACCTATTCCTGGCAAGGTGCAAAGAGCCTCAATAGCCTCTTCAAGGGGTAAATTTCGTAGGGACAAGAGCCACTCCTTGCCTCCACCGCATTTTGACTTAAGACACTCCACTGCTCCAACTATATATTTGGCCCTGTGTCATACTACCAGCGGACTATTAGTAATAACTAAAGACGTTCTATAAGTATGTAAGAGAATCACACGAGTCATGAACTGAAACAAAGCAAAATGAAGCACTATTATATATTTCTATGTGGAATTTATGGATGAATTAGTCATAGTTAACAAATAAAATATTAGGAATGCTAGGTTACCAGATGGATCCAGGATCCGTGTTTCTACAGATCGGGATCCAAATCCATACATCCATAATCCTACATAACGTCAGGGCCCTAAAACCCTATCTTTTGCCTATAAAATAGATGCCCCCCCCATTTTAAATCACAAAAACATGAGTTTTTCATAGCAGTCTGCACTACTGAGTTTGTGGAAGTGATTTGATTATTAAACAATATATATTTGGAGATCTGAATTTTTTATGTTACTGGTTCATGTTTTTTTTATATGATACATAGATACATACATAGATGTCGTATCCCTGTATCCATATCCTAACTTTTCCAAAGATCCATCCTTTCCGTGCAACTTAGTAGGCATGTGAAGAAGAAATTCAGTTCATGAGTAGATGATAACTAGAAACAAAGTTGCAATTGCATAGTTCCTCAAATGATTCTAAGCAGAATGTTCAGATATTTGGTCTTGTTTTTAAATTATTTTAATGTTCATAAGTTGCGGAGGAAAGACATCAAGAAAAAGAAGAGGACTGTATAAGAAGACTAAACAATCATACATTGGATCTTCTTTATGTACAGTGCAAATAAATAAAAAACAATGCCAAATTTCATAGATTAAGATGAAAGATTACACACCTTTTAGCTTACAAAAGAGTTTAGCATCTAGTCAATGGATGGTGTGTGCAAATGATTATGTTTCTAAAACGTTGATTCACTATTCAATAAAATTCAAATCTCATGTCAGAAAGTAACAAAGTAATAGGTGGTGTTACACCTCATATGGCATGAGGTTTCACTAGTGATTTTCATCACAATGGATGGGTTTGCAGCATGGTACATAAGGAATTTTGATGGAATGGGGGTGTGCACCTTCATATTATTTGATTGGATAGTGTTTTGGTGGAGGAGACTCACTTTTCTCCTTGGTGGATTGTCATGATCATGGTGTTGGAGTACATGCACATCATTCTACTTTTCAAGGGACATCCATGTCTATTTTTAGCCATTCCTAAAATTTAAGGGGTTGCCTATTTTTAGCAGTGCTAAACATATGGCATTGACTGGGCAACTAATGCGCAATGGATGTGGATAACTTAGCCCCTTAGGAAGTGTGCATTTCCTTTATTAATTAATGGAGTCAAATTTATCACTTACCACTCAGTGACTCGTGGTATTGACCTATGGTATTGATTAGTTAAGAATTGACTAAATCTTACATGCACAAAGAACCCCAACCTTATGCACATTGTTTTCCCCGGATTTTCTCCCTGGAGAGTCTATATATTGTACTCATGTCAAACATTAATATAAAAGTGAAATTCGAATTGGTTTTTCTGCAATATTTTCTTTTTAGTGTTATTTCATTCTCTCTTCTCTCTTTTTCTTGCAATTTTGCTAGTGTATTTTTTTTCTCGCAACTAAATTTTGGCTTGTGCTTAAAATCCTACATGGTATCAGAGCATTAGAGTGGATTGTAAGGAAAACTAACAATATATTGCAAGTTTTTCAAAGATTGAACAGCCCAAACAGAATGGAAGAGCCATCTACATCGATGATTCTTACCCCATTCAATTACGTTGAAATGAAACCCAAGATCATACTTCTGCTAAGGAATAAGGGGTTTTACAGGGTCACTATGGGGACAGAAGTTGAACCCAATTCAACTGTAGAAAAGGCAAAGTACTTCAATAGAATGGATGAGGCCTATGGTATTCTATGCTTGTCCATCTCTCCAGACTTGCTCTTTCATGTTGAAGCTTGTTCACTCCGAACAAAGTATGGACTAAGTTGGATGGATTATTTGGCAAGCAGGATGAACTAAGAGGACATCTATTGGAGAATGAACTCATATCTTTGAGCCCAAGCAACTTTGAGACCCTACAGGACTACTTTTCCAAGTTCAAGACTTTGCTTCAATAGGTTAAAGCTTGTAGCATTGACAGGAAAGAGAAGCAGCTTATCCTCTCAATTCTATCAAAGCTAGTGCTGGAATATTCTGTGTTTATTTATTCTTTCCACACTAGAAGGCTTTCTATGGGAAAATCTTGGATGATGCCCACTCAGAACTGGACATCAACTCGGTCACCTATCAACTCGGACCGATCTGATTTCAATGACTCGGTTCACTAAAAAATACATTAAATAATTTAATATTTTTAGGGCAGTTATAACCAACAATATAAGATTGCAGAATGTTACCACAAATGCGAACATAAGTATTTCACCCACCAAGGACCTCTTAAGGTTTATTATTTAACCATGGAATTTTGCATTCATAAGCAGAATATAACCATCAATATCCATAGATAGATACAGTTGTGACAGCGAGCATAAAAGCAGTGAACAGTATATCCCACAACAATGCTTTAAAATATGTCAAGCTCAGGTATCATGAGAGTATCAGCGTTCAGGCCACGTTTACCACCATATACTCAAAACAAATTACAACCAATAAGGCCATTGATCATACAATAATATTCATAGCGTAACACCACAAGATTCTCAAGAAAAATTTATACGAGCCTTGTGCTAAGAGATAGTATTTGATCCATGGGAAAATATATCGGTCCTCAGAGCATTATATACCATGTGTTTAGGGCAGATTATCACCACTTGTTGATTTGAGATGAGGAAAACAGTGAGGGGTAAAGTAGAAATGTTTAATCTTTCGAGATTTTATGTCATGCATTTCGAGTATTACCAAAGGGATCATCACTCTGTAGTCAAGGAAACACACAGAGAAGTTATGAAAAGAGTGTGAAATTAAAATACAATTAAATTGATCTTTTAACTTATAGTCCGCGCGGGTGCGTTCGGAATTGAACTAGTCGAGTAGGCACAGACTTGGCCGGTTTGACCAATTTGGTACTAAACCGGCCAAGTTGTTCTTTGATTCGGCCGGTTCGATACCAAACCGGTTACCGAGCCGATTTGAAGGCCAGTTGGAATCGACCAACTATCCACTCGGCCGATTTGGCAAGTTGATATTTGCTCGGGCTGGTTCTAAAAACACTGCTATGGATGACTTCATAGAATCACTCATTCATGAGCAGAATAAGCTCATTCAGATGGGGGCTCTCAAGAGATCCAAGGCCCATGCTCTTGCAATGCAGGATGATAGCAAGAAGAACAAGCAAAACTCAAGGGATCTTGATCACATAGATGAAGAAAGGGCAAACATAGCCGGACCATTAGCTGCACAAGGATGATAGGTCCTTTGCCGGTCATAATGTCACTGAGGATAACTAGTAATGGGTAGAAGAAATGTAGTCAATGTTTCACCAAGTTTCCGGGACATGGGGACATGGGAATAGGTAAATACACTTGCGGGACGTGTGGAGAGACCCCCCAAATTTTAGGGAGTGTCATCTGGGGTCCCTAGCATAGGGAACCCCATCTCTAAAATTATAAAAATAAATAAAAATTTGAGAGATATGAAAACATAAAATGATAAATAGTACATCTAAAGACTAATTGCCAATTGGATTTCAATGTTCATCAATAGCGATTCACCATTGTAAATTCAAATGAGAAATAGACTCAAGGGAAATAGAGTTGAGTTATTATGAAATTAGGTTTAGTTTTTTTTTAGAATTTTTTTTACTTTTTTCAAAAATTTGGAGGAAATCGTGGGGGGCTGCCCACACATCCCGCTTCTCGTGGTGGGGCATCTGTGCATCCACCTTTACAACTACTCCATTGATCTAAGGCATTTGATATGATCTACAGAGAAAAAAGTATGAAAATTCAAAAGGGATAGAGATCATATCAGCAACGAACGAATGTTGTCGTTCTTTATGGATTATACAAGAAATTGGAAGCTAAAATGATGACCTCGTGAAGGCTCTCCAGGGTCATTGAAACAGTCTATGTTTTACACAATATATGCTGGTATCACCTCCTTGCTTGACCTAAATATCAACTAGCTGGATAGATCCTGCACCACAAAAATGTGTACTGAAAGTAAATCTTGTGTGCCACGATATACCAGAAGAGGCATATATACCAAAAGAGTCAACAATCAAGGCCTCAGCATTAGCATTTACAGTTTTATGTGAGGAGTAACAGTAATAGAAATTTGGATGATGAAAGAGCTTCTTTAAGCTCTTCAATAAGTGCTATTAGACTCCACCCAAGATTGCACTGTAGTATTCAATGTCAGTAGATTCTTCAGCACATGACAGGTTTATGTGGGTTCTAGACTTAGAATAGTCAATAAGGATGGACAGGTTTTCTGACTGCTGACAACTGTATAGCAGATAGTTATTTTTCTATCGGTTAGGCTATTTTATTGATTCATGGCAACTTGCAAGTATTACACTTTGTCCAATGCCTTTTGTTTATTATTTAGATTAAAGATGCCTAAGCAAATTACATGATGATAGGATGTAATATCCAGTGCCTTGGACTGCTTTTAGTAACACCTGTGGAGACCACCATATTAAAGAAAAAAGAGATGCAATTTCACTCTGAATTTGAAAGCTACTTGAAACATTTATACGAATGCAGAAGCAACTCCCAGTAAACATATTTTGATATTACTAAATTCTTCTTTTTCATGGATGCACTCTGAGAAAAACATGATAAAAAACAAAACATAACAGGAACAGATGAGACAAGTTGTTGAGAAATATAGCTCAGACATGAACCTCCGCACAGGTTCAGTGTGTGTTGATGATTGCAGCTTTGTGAGACATTCTCCAGGTCGTAGTCCTCGATGGACCTGACCTGGGTTGACTTGTGACGACACTCCTCGATGGACTGGGTTGAGTATGACACTTATCAATGGATTGGTAAGTTGTACTGGGTTGGTGCCCAACGACCCTTGGGGTGTAGCCCATGTGGTCGGGATATTCTCTAGGTCATACTCCTCGATGGACTGAACTGGGTTGACCTGTGATGACATATTGGGTTGGTGCCCAACGACCCTTGGGGTCTAACCCATGTGGTTGGGATATTTCCCAAGTCGTACTCCTCGATGGACTGAACTGGGTTGACCTGTGGCCACTATGTGGTTGTAACCCAATGTGTTGTAGTGGGTTGTGGCCCCTAGACAAGATGAGAAGGTCCACATTGGTTGTATCCATGTGTGACGAGATGGAGGAGACCTTTCACTATGACGTCTGAGAAGAAAGAAGGCCCAAGCCTTGCGCAAAAGACCTAGAGGTTCAAGTCGACCCTGTTGAGTGGCACCACTTGGATGTGACAATTCACACAAGAGCCATCTCCCATTTGGAGACATCACTTTTGGATCATTCTCTCTTGTGTATTTTCGCTCTCTTGGACTAGTGCACTATCTTTGGAGTAGTAGCGCCATTCTTCGTTTGGTCTTGTATCTTCTCTTGGACAAATATTATAGTGAAAGGTTGTTGGGTTTTCTTCCCTTGTGCAGAAGGGTTTCCTGGGATAAATTCTTGTGTATCTTGTGCATGGTTATCAGGGTTTCCCAAGATAAATTCTTGTGTATCTTGTGCATGGTTATCTTCTTATGATATTGGTTATTTACTGCAGCTATTGTATATGGTTTGTGCTTCATCTATGCTTCTACTAATGTGAAATGTTAAATAAAGTTAATGAAATCTGAATAAGCATAAAATTCAACATGGTATCAGAGCAGTGTTCTTGAAGAAATGTTCTTGAAGAAGCTGCACAAGTTCGCTAGCACTCTTCTGCAACTCGCTAGCTCTTTTTCTGTAGTTTTGCTAGGGTTTGGTTGTGGCTACACTTTTTCCTGTCAAGCTCGTTGAGCACTATTCCCTAGATCGTTGGGCCTAATTCTTTCACAGACAAGTGCGCACTACCCTAGCGCATCTCCTACGACTTTCAGATTGCAAATTGGAGAAGTTTGAATTTTTGGCATTATTTTTGGTCCTCGGGTTTCTGCAGCCATGGTGACAAGTGTTGCGGTGGAAGATAGGCATGATGGAGCCTCCAACTTCCACTCTTGGAAGTCTGGGCAACTCATCACTCTGGAAGAGAGTGATCTGATGAATTTTGTGGAAGAGATTGTGCCAGAACCTAATGATGCTTCAAAGAAGTCTCAGTGGAAGAAGAATGATGCAAGAGCTAGAAGGATCATCATCTACTATGTGAGATACCACTTGATTCTGCACATCTCCAAACTGAAGACAACTAAAAAGATGTTTGACGCCTTGAAAAGTCGTTTGAGAGCAACAACACCAACAAAACCATTGCCTTGAAGCACAAGCTTTAGAACATCAAGATGACTAAGGCAGATACAGTTGCCACCTTCATGAAGATATCTGAGATCAAAGATCAGTTGGGTGCCATTGGAGAGATCATCTCAGATAAAGAGCTTGTCATGTTGACTCTCAATGGTCTTCCAAGCCATTGGGATCCATTCATTCAGAGTATTAGTGGGCGATCCAAATTGCCTAAGTTTGATCGGTTATGGGCAGATTATACTCAGGAGGAGACCAGACTTGCTGCTAGAGGTGTGCAAAGTTCCCATCATGATGAAAGTCATGCCCTTGCCTCTCATGCAAGGAAAGGCAAAGGAAGAGGACGCGGTTCCGAAAGATCATTCAAAGAAAGAAAGCCCAGACCAGCTCCTGAGCATAAAAAGAATGATCTTTCAAAGATTCAGTGCTTCAAATGTGAGAAGTTTGGCCACTATGCTAGACAGTGCCCTTTGTGGAAGAATAACAAGCAACATGCCTCCACCGTTGATGTGAACCGAGAGCCACCCCAGAAGAAGTCAAGGAAAGCAAGCAAGGATGATGAGGAGTTCTTCTTCATTTCAACCCTCTCGGGTATGATTCCTACTAGTAGTGATATTTGGTTGATTGATAGTGGTGCTTCCAGATAGACATATGATTGGATATTGAGAGCACCTCTATTAAGGTTTAAGCTATTATTAGGTTTCTTTTCAATTTACTAGATAACAATAGCATAGGTAGGATCACTGAGAGAAACCCAATCACAAAATACACAACATTTATCCTGGGAAACCCTCATGGGGGAGAAAACCTAGCAAAAACTTCCTTCATATAGATAGCCAATACAATGCCAAGACAATAAACCAAACACTAGAGAATATCCAACAATGAGCAATGCGCCTCTCTTCCTTTTTCTCCCAACTACAGCTACCAAACTTGCGCACTTAGTGAGCGAATGAGTGAGTGATCAAATGAGGCGTTGGCTTCCTTTATTTATACAAACTGGCAGGTGCTCGAAAGGTGTCTCTTCACTGGGCAGGGCCGACTTGTCTTCTTAGTGGTTAAAACCACTTTAATTAGCCTGGGGGCCGACTTCTCAATTTGCATAATATATTTAGGGTTTGACCAATCCACAAAAGGGGGTTTGGTCAATTACAATGCCCGACATGATCAATCCACAAAAGGGAATTGATCTAATCAATAATAACTCAATAATAAATAGAATATTCTTTGCAATTGTAATATTTCAACACTCCCCCTTAACAAGAAGGGTATTCTACAACATCAATAGGAGAGAGAGAGAGAGAGGGCAACAATATCAACAATATCTGGAACACTGACTGGCATATCTATAAATCATCGAAAGTTTTTCTCATCATCAATATCATCATCCACAATAGGGAGCTGGAATGGCATCATCATCAATAACAGCACGAGGCTGATACAACATCAACAGCAACAACAACAACATCACAACACGAAGGCTGAAGCATCATCAACATCAGCACTAGGTTGGAAATCTTCAGCACAAAGCTGGCATCTCAACAACATCAGCATGAAGCTGGAAATCTTCAGCACGAGGCTAGCATCTCAACATCAACACGAAGCTGGAAATCTTCAGCACTAGACTGGCATCACAACAACATCAACACGAAGCTGGAAATCTTCAGCACTAGGCTGGCATCACAACAACATCAGCACGAAGCTGGAAATCTTCAGCACGAGGCTGGCATCACAACAACATCAGCATGAAGCTGGAAATCTTCAGCACGAGGCTGGCATCAACAACATCAGCACGAAGCTGGAAATCTTCAGCCCGAGGCTGGCATCAACAACATCAGCACGAAGCTGGAAATCTTCAGCACGAGGATGGCATCAACAACATCAACATGAAGCTGGAAATCTTTAGCACGAGGTTGGCATCAACAATATCAACACAAAGCTGGAAATCTTTAGCACGAGGTTGGCATCAACACATCTTGTGGTACTCTGACAGATCCAAAGGATCTGCCCAAGAATCAAAAGATTCCCTAGGATATAAAATCCTAAGGGAGCTACCACTACTGACCAAAGCTAGCATATGCATGCACAAGTACTCTGACAGCCCGTCCTTATGGACCTTCGAGATCCGTTAGCCCGTCCTTACGGACCTTCGAGATCTATCCAGGGATGATTAGTCCCCTAGGATATAAAATCCTAACTGAGCTATCCGCTATTGGTCAGGATACCATAGTATCATCAGCACTACTCCTCCTTTCGAGGGAAGTCCTTTCGGACTATACCAAACTTGTCTTGAAAGTATTTAAACTTTACACGAGACAGAGGTTTGGTTTACAACCTGCTCATCTGTGCCAACATATTGGAGCTTTAAAGCTCCCCTTTGCATCATATCATGAATGAAGTGATATCGGATCTCTATGTGCTTCAACTCATCATGGAACACATCATCTTTATACAACTCTGGTTATCACATAAGATCACGGTGGTTTCCATCTCCAAATCGAATAGACCTGTCAACAACTTCTGAAGCCATATTGCTTCACAACTGGCAGAACATGCAATAATGTATTATGCTTCTGTCGTGCTGAGAGCAATACTTGATTGCTTCCTACTCTGCCATGAGATCATGGCTGACCCCAGACTGAGACAACATCCTGAAGTGCTCTTTCTGTCAGACATTTCTAGCCCAATCTGAATCGGTATAACCACTCAGTCTGAAGTCATGATCTCCATTATAACTGAGACCAAACTCTAATGTACCCTTAAAGTACCTCATCACATGTTTTGCAGTAACCAGGTGAACACGTCTGGGCTCTACCAGAAATTGACTCAAGGTGTTCACAGCAAAACATATATATGACTTGGTGTTCGTCAGATACATCAACGATCCAATGATCTGTCTGTACAGTGTAGCATCAATCAATTCTGATGAAGTGTCAACCAGGAGCTTCAACTTTGTTTCCATGGGTGTATTCATGGATTTGCACTCCAACATATCAAACCTCTTCAGTATTTCAACTGCATACTTCCCTTGGTTAAGGAAGATCTTCTCTGGGCTCTGCCAAACTTCAAGACCTAAGAGATATAGCATTAGGTCTTTCATCAAACTCTGTAGCGAGCTTCTTCTACAATCTGTGATGAGTTTTTCCTCATCTTGTCAAGAATACATCATCTACATATAGTAGTAACACCATTGGCTCATCATTCATAACCTCGAGGTAAAGGTTAGAATCAACTTTACTCTTGGTAAGGCCCAAGCTCTTCAGGAAACTGTCAATTCTGCCATATCACGCTCTGGGAGCTTGCTTCAACCTGTACAGGTCCTTCTTCAACTTGCAGACCTGAGTCTTTTTATCTTCAACTTCAAACCAAATTTTCACATTATATTGTACCAATCTAGTACACTTGCTCAGCTGCAACTCAATATGCACAATCATGTGCTAGCTCTATGTGCTCTCTGCAAAGCACTATCTGTCTCACCGCCTGAGAGTATGTCCTCTCCTCTTTCTGCAACTGTTCCTTCTGAAACTGGGACTCTGCACCTGCAGTTGCTTTGAGGCTAAGAATGATTGTTCCATTCTCACTGTGACTGCTAAAATCTGAAAGTAACTCCTCTACTTCATCATGACAACAACTTCATTTGAAACTGAGAGTGGCTCAATAACTGATACTGAAGATAGCCCTTCTTCTTTCATGGAGGTAACTCTATCTTTTATCATAGTCACGTCTCCATGACCCAACTAATGTAATGCACCAACTGCCACTCAATTTTAAATATGGGGATTGCTCCCCTTGCATCTCATACTATATATGAATCATGGTTGTTCTGATTGTCTTCATAAATACTGGAACTATTTCCTCAATTACTGGAGTAAATGTCTCGTCGTAGTCTTCTCCCTCTTGTTGGGAGAATCATCTGGACACACATCAGGCTTTGTACATCTGCAACATGCTTGATCTGTTTAAATCAATCTTGGAAGTCAATACTGACTTCTCTTCTTGTCTCACGGAAGAATCCATATCCTAGTCTTTCTGACTGGCTTTCTTCTCTGTCACTGAAACAAGGGAATCTTCCTAGGAGATTTCATATCTCCTAGAATTTTCTGAAGCTACGATCTAGTCTTCTCATGGCATCTGTCTCCCAGTCTTGGAAGTTGTCTCTTCATCTAATCCTTTCTGAGATCGGGCTTACTCTCGATTTCTTCTGAGTCTACAAGGACTTCATTATCTCTTGTGGGGTATACTTGGTGTTGAATACCAAGTCTAAATATGAAAAGTTGAGTCAGACTTCAAGTGAATTCTGCTTCTTGTCAAGGTGGCTTCATTATCTCTTGAACAAGTCTACTGTGAGTTCTTGTTCTAATGTTCGGTCATCTTTGGAGCCTTCTGCTCCTTACAATCAATCTCCATATGAGATACTTTGGATCTCAAAAGATAGCTTCTTCATCTTCTTTGGTACATGAATGTATATGGTCATGTACATAGTCTGCTCCATGTCTCATCTAATCTATTGCCTTCTACAACCTTCACTATAGCTTCCTCATGGTTATTACCTGTGACCTGAAACAAGGTCAACAAAACAGCAAGCAAGAATAATACTCTTTTGATAATAGTAAATAAAACAATAACACGTATAATTTTCACAGTAGCTCCTTTAGTGCTATCACTTGTGACCTGTCTGAAACAAAGATCAAAAGTAAGAAATACAATATGAAATGAGGTCAACACTCTTCTAGTGTTGTGATCAAACATTCCTCCATGGTAACCTGGAACCAACACAAGAAGTTTCTCCTAGAGGAGAT
>ML778767.1:253356-288707 GCA_009831015.1 Picea engelmannii
TCCCCTCGACAGTCCCCAAACAAGGTCCAAATCCGGACAAAAACCCCACCATCTGTGTAATCCTCTGAATATTATTATTGGAAGAGCAAATAAACTGAAAAAGGCACTCGACAGGATCCTGTCTGAGCAAACGAGCACCACCCATGTACGGAGCCAATGCTGAAAACCTGGAATCTGCTTCTGCAAAGCCCTTCCACATGTCTGTCAATGAAATACTGAGATTCAAATAATCCCTCAAGGCTAGTTCGGCTTCCTGAGAGAACCCACTTGGGTTATGAATGAAATATTCAACTTCATCGTCATTATCAGTAGTAACTTGTCTGAGTGTGAACAAATAAGTCCCCACTGCCCCTGTGTACTCTGATGGGCCTGTTTTCTTCCATCTGAAGGTCTGCCCAGTGGGGAATGTGATGTCTAACTTCAACTCCTTAATCCCCACTCCAAGGCTTCTCCAACAACGTTCTGTAGTATCACCAATTTTATATGAAGTTTCAACCAGGGAATTGAATGGTTTTTGCAACAACAACGGGGATTTGCAGATAGTGAGTTCTTTGTGAAAATCATGGAGGAGAGTCCGTTTGGTCGTCAGGCTATTGGAGGTCTTGATGGATCTCTTTTTAGTGATGGCTTTGAAGGTTATTTGATGATGGGGAGGAGTTGTTGCTGTTGGTGAGGGTGGTGTTGATATCGGTGGTTTGAGTGAGAGCAGAGAGCGCGTGCTCCTGAGTTTGTTATTCATACCCATACTACTCCTCCTCTTCATATTTGAAGAGTGGTGGATGATACAGATCCTTGAGTAGGGCAGGAGGTTAACAAACGGTACAGCTTTTATTTCAGTGCTCACTGCTGAGGAGCTCCCTGGAACTCCTTTTGATCTTAATTCCGGATTCCCGGGGGCAAATCATCTAACGGTTATCTCAATCCATATATATATATATATATGTTCTACTTCTATGTTCCAAATCGTTTTTTTTTGGGGGGGGGAAGTGTTTCTCTTAAACGTGAGATGAGGGCAATATTCGATTTTTTCTAGCTAATTGTTTCTTTTTTCAAATCTGGGAGTAGAGTAATTTCCGAAGGTGTGTTTGATAACTCCTTTATTGTCGTTTTGGCTATGTTTTTGGGAATTTAGTGATTTCAAGATTGCTTCAGTCATATATTTTTGTTAGAGTAAATTGTGATTTTAATTAGTTAGGTTGATTTAGAGATCCCATTTTATTATAGAATTGCAATTTGTAGATTGTACAGTGTGGTTGGGAATTTTTTTTACAAGTAAATATATTTTTAATTCTTAATTATGTTTTTTTTTTTTGGTAATCTTGAACATGTCATTCGACCTAAGGTTGAGATGCCACGACCCAGGGGCATCTCAGTTGTCAAAGTCATTGTAGGATCGCACCCGGCTTGACCTGTGGCTAAGATACCATGACCCAGAGGCATCTAAGCCATCAAAGTCACTTGGAGATTGCACCCGGCCTGGACCGCACCAACCCTTAACATGGTTGGATTTGAGGTGTCCCTAGGAGTTCCAAACCGGTGACTTTCACTTACAGAGTGCCTTAACAGCGCACTCCCTCATCGACTGCTCTAGACCTCAGGGACGATTCTTAACTATGGTTAAATTTGATTTGTTTTTTACTTATTTAATCATCATATACTAGCGATGCAAATTAATAATAACATTCACTTAATTTTTAAAACTGTCAATATGAGAAGTAAATTTAATATATATATATATATATATATATATATATATATATATATATATATATATATATAACTTACTTGTCAGTTTTAAAAATTAAGTAAGTTTAATATATATATATATATATATAATATTTGTCAGTTTTAAAAATTAAGTAAGTTTAATATATATATATATATATATATATATATATGACTCTCGTCTTTAAGATAAGTAACAATTCTCATGCAATAGTAGTGAGCTCACAAGTCACAGTACACTCAGAGTGAGTCTTTCATATAAGAAACAGTGCAAATATGAGATTTTGAGATCGTTGATTTATCATGTAAACTTGTAAAGTATGCGGTAAAGCAAATCTGAACAATTTTTTTGCTATGGTGACAAGACAGAACGAGGACGATGTTTGTATGAAGAGGCAACAACACTTGAGGGTGTGAAGGAAAGGACTTTTGAAATGGAGCAAGGTTCATAATTGGTTCAGTTAGGATCCTACCTTTGACTCACTGGTTGGTATATATACATATCAAGCTATCCCTATCTTCCCTACTAGCCAATCTTTACTAGCCCTTATCTCTTTCTTTCTTTTCATGTTTAGGGGTGGCCAGCTTCCGCATGAGTGGTTGTTGGCTACGCCCGAAAAGTCATGAGGCAAGGACCCAAACTTATATCCCAACAAGTCATCTAAGCTTAGCCTGAAGCTTAGTCCAATCACAAGCATGCAATGATCCCATATCCCACTTTTTTTATCGCTAGTTATAAATCCTATCATAGGGTGAGCAACAACTCACTAGTCACGAGTCACAGGTGGTCTTTGGGCATGCTGGAAAAATCTTGTCTCTATGATGATCGCATCATGCAAACGCATGGGTTGAAAATTGAAGGCTGAGAGGGAAGAAAATATCTTGATCTAAGAATATTGTATACGAGCGACAACGCAGATTTGTTTTCAAACTGCATGAAATAGGTAAGCTTCTTAGTGCGTGGATATTTGGTATAAAATTGCTATTGCACTTGATTTTTTTAAGTGAACATTGTTATGTTTTGTTGCTTGTATTTCTGCCATATTTAAATTTAAACGATGGACAAAAATAAGTATATAACATCATGTGAAGGATAATTTTAAAAAGAAACCTTTCATAAAAAAATATACTTTCCAGGTAAGAGTGCCTGTCAAATTCGTACCCCGATTCCTACCATGAAAGTGGTCGGGAAATGGGGTAGGATGTGTGATTTCTATTCCTCACCAATTTTTGGAAAGTGCACTTGTGATTAGAGCTAACTCAACACATGTGCAATAGCTTAGCGCTCTTCTTTAGTGTGTTTTGTAATTAATGCACACTTGGTGGGGCATGGCATCTAGATGAAGGAAAACCTTAAATATCATATAGACTTTGCCATAGATGTAGGTAGAACTTTGATGTTCTATAATGTTTTGGGCAAGAAACTTGTTAAATTAAAGTTGCAATGCAAGTATTTACGACAATTTTCTTTCGACCCTAAGGTTTGTATTAGATGAATAGAAAACTATCAAGTATTTGGTTACGTATACAACATTTCACAATGTTGTCTTTCTATTACTCATTTACAAGTTCGTCTATGAATACATTTACCTCTAAACTTAAGCTCTTCCATATTGTTTCCATAAAATTGTCGTAAATACATTTCACATGGTGTCTTTCTATTACTCATTTACAAGTTATTCTATAAATACATTTACCTCTAAACTTATGCTCTTCCATATTGTTTCCACTAAATCATGTGAGTAACAAATCAACATTCCAAATGTAAACACTATTTAACATGCAATCATTTTATTGCTTATCGATGGGACATAAATCCTAAGAGAGTGTAACATTATTTTTAAAATATAAAAAATAAAATTAAAAACATAATATGGAATTTTTTTAAAGTGTCATGTGGTAAATTTCACAACAAATTTCATATGTCATTATTGACTTTTGTTTATTAAAAAAACAAATAAAAAAAAGGTTATTGTAGCTTCCCAAGTAATGTTTTGATTTTGATGTAATCCCTTTCACATATTTTTATTTTAATATTTTATAAGGACAAAAATTTATTAATGTGAAGAATATTATAAATTTTGTATGTTCATATGATTTCTCATTTATTTTCTCAATTTCTATATTCAACTTAATGTTTATTTACTTTCTTTATTTACTTTCTTGGATTCTATATTTTGCATGGACTAGCCACTTTGTGGCATATTCACTTGTTAGAGTAGGTTTATCACTATAAAGTACATTCAACGTGCCTTGAATACCATTTTGTGTGTATGTGTGAGGCAAATCTTATTAGATAAACAAGTTGAAAGCTCGAGTTCTTTTATGTTTTAGTAAATATGATTTCTTGCTTCCAACATCATCCCTAAGCCATGACTTCTAACTAGGGTAGGTTCATCACTATAGTGAATAATTAATGTGCCTTTACACACCATTTGGTATAAATATGAGGTCATTCCAATTAGATAAACATGGTGAGAGACAAGTTATAATAAATATGTTTCTTCCAACATCATTGTTGAATCATGTCATGAGATTGTTCTTTTATTCTCTAGGTATCATGTAATTGTGCTCTATGACTATAAAAATCTCCTTTCATTCTTTTCTTTCTAGTTATAGACTAAGTACATAAAAACAATAAAGTTGTTTGATATTTCAACAACTACTCTATTCATAAACACTAGCTTTATTGTCGAAGTGGTAAAATCTTGTGTCACCCATTTGCTCTCCCCCATTATGCGTGGAGGAAAATAGAAGTGTACATTTTCCCATCTTGTTCCACAACAACCCTCCAAGCATGACTCGATTTAGATTCTAGAGGTTCGCTCTAATTGATACTTTTATCGAAGTGAAAAACAATCACCTCAGGGTTTTATTGTTCCTACTCCACCTATGTCAATCAATGCCCTCGATCACATGTAAGCTTTAGACCTTTTTTTAGCCTACAACATCCAACTCTTTAGGAAACTACCAAACTATTACATCACAAGATTTCAACATACTAGTGTCACAACACACATAGTTTCATTAGTCTTGCCTTCACCAATCATCGATCCCAACACCATCACACTCATGGCTCAATGGCAACACCCTGGTCCAAAAATTTGGAATATGATAGTGCCACATGGGAAATTACACTCCTATATATGAAAAATAATTTCATCGTTGTCAATGTCAATAATGACCATGAGAACATTCAATTCTTAGTGCCATAGTAGACATACACCAATGGGACACGAAAAAAAACCAACCCTAACACCTTCACAAACATTGAGAAATTGTTTCTATAAATGTTCCAACACCTCATTACTCCAAATATTATCGTTCAGTGACTTGTCCAATGTAAATGGCATGTAGGGTAACCACTCAACAACTTCTACAAGCACCTATGTGAAGCCTTTATTGATTACCCAAACCCCATTTTTAGGATTGAATAGCTTTTGTAGGTGTTTCCATCATCCATCCACATTCTCATCACAAGCATCCATTTACAAACTTATTGCAGAGGATTGGTACAGTCACAAAGTGTGTTAACCTCAACATGGATGTTAACACCACCTTTTATATCCCCTAACAAGTGTTGAAATCGCATGGGGTTTCACCATGTTTTCCAATATCTTATCATGTTCATTCATAAAGGGGTTTTTTTAATTGTAAAAAATAAGGTCAATATATTGTAGGTATTGAGGGGTATAAAAAGGGGGTATCTAGTTAAAACAAGGGTTTCTTTTATTGGAAAGATGTATTGGGAGGGGGGATCAAAAAATGGATTTTGGGAGGTATTTATCAATATCTAGTGAAATTAGGGGTATTCTTTAATATCCCATGAATGCAGGTGTTATGTCACAGGTTCATTGAATGAAGACCATGTGGTTGAAACACAGAGTATTAGACCTTCTAGCAACTCATTGAAATGTAGTGCTTGGAGAATGACATGTAAACTGACATGGATATTCCATTGAACCAATTCATCCTAATAAATCTTACAATATTCTGAAATTCCTTATTAATGCATGAAATACTAAAATAAACTAAAATCAAAATGAAAGAAGTTAAGCAAATAACACACCATCCACACAATGAACACAAGAAGTTCCTTGGGAAAACCCAATATGGTGAAAACCCAGCTAGAAGGTGAGGGCCATTCTTTGCTCTTTTCTTCTCAGTTATGAAATGCAAATACAAAAAAAGAGGCACTCACTATGGAATTGCCATGGACAATATGACTAGTATGACTACTGCATTACCTTATACTTCCTTTCTTCTGCTTCAATATCCCACTCTTAGATGCTCTACTCAACTATGGAACAATAATAATATAATAAGAATGGAACCCTTCTTTTTCTGGGAACCCAATATTTAACTTCATCTAATAATTATCTAGGGTTGGGGTTAAGTTTTTCATGCATCAACCCCTTTATTAGAGTTTAGATTCTAGAGGTTCGCTCTAATTGACACTTTTATCGAAGTGCAAAACAATCACTTCAGTGTTTTTTTGTTCCTACTCCACCTATGTCAATCAATGTCCTCAATCACATGTAAGCTTTAGACCTTTTTTCAGCCTACAGCATCCAACTCTTTAGGAAACTACCAAACTATTACATCACAAGATTTCAACGTACTAATGTCACAACACACATAGTTTCATTGGTCTTGCCTTCACCAATCACCAATCCCAACACCATCACACTCATGGCTCAATAGCAACACCTTGGTCCCAAAATTTGGAATATGATAGTGCCACATATGGGAAATTACACCTCCTATCTATGAAAAATAATTTCATCACTATCAATGTCAATAATGACCATGAGAACATTCAAGTCTTAGTGGCCATAGTAGACATACACCAATGGGACACGAAAAAAACACCAACCCTAACACCTTCACAAACATTGAGAAATTGTTTCTATAAATGTTCCAACACCTCATTACTCCAAATATTATCGTTCAGTGACTTGTCCAATGTAAATGGCATGTAGGGGAACCACTCAACAACTTCTACAAGCACCTTTGTGAAGCCTTTATTGATTACCCAAACCCCATTTTAAAAAAAATATTGGATTGAATAGCTTTTGTAGGTGTTTCCATCATCCATCCACGTTCTCATCACAAGCATCCATTTACAAACTTATTACAGAGGATTGGTATAGTCACAAAGTGTGTTAACCTCAACATGGATGTTAACACCACCTTTTATATCCCCTAACAAGCGTTGAAACCGCATGGGGTTTCACCCTGTTTTCCAATATCTTATCACGTTCATTCATAAAGGGGGTTTTTTAATTGTAAAAAATAAGGTTAATATATTGTAGGTATTGAGGGGTATAAAAAGGGGGTATCTAGTTAAAATAAGGGTTTCTTTTATTGGAAAGATGTATTGGGAGGGGGGTTCAAAAAAAGGATTTTGGGAGGTATGATCACTATCTAGTGAAATTAGGGGTATTCTTTAATATCCCATGAATGCGGGTGCTATGTCACAGGTTCACTGAGTGAAGACCATGTGGTTGAAACACAGAGTGTTAGACCTTCTAGTAACTCATTGAAATGTAGTGCTTGGAGAATTATATGTAAACTGACATGGATATTCCATTGAACCAATTCATCCTAAAAAATCTTACGATATTATGAAATTCCTTATTAATGCATGAAATACTAAAATAAACTAAAATCAAAATGAAAGAAGTTAAGCAAATAACACACCATCCACACAATGAACACAAGAAGTTCCTCAGGAAAACTCAATATGGTGAAAACCTAGCTAGAAGGTGAGGCCTATTCTTTGCTCTTTTCTTCTCAGTTATGAAATGCAAATACAAAAAAAGAGGCACTCACTATGGAATTTCCATGGACAATATGACTAGTATGACTACTGCATTATCTTATACTTCCTTTGTTCTACTTTAATATCCCACTTTCAAATGCTTTGCTCAACTATGGAACAATAATAATATAATAAGAATGGAACCCTTCTTTTCCTGGGCACCCAATATTTAACTTCTTCTAATAATTATCTAGGGTTGGGGTTAAGTTTTTCATGCATCAACCCCTTTATTAGAGTTTAGATTCTAGAGGTTCGCTCTAATTGATACTTTTATTGAAGTCCAAAACAATCACCTCAGGGTTTTATGGTTACTACTCCACCTATGTCAATCAATGCCCTCGATCACATGTAAGCTTTAGACCTTTTTTTAGCCTACAATATCCAACTCTTTAGGAAAATACCAAACCATTACGTCACAAGATTTCAACATACTAGTGTCACAACACACATAGTTTCATTGGTCTTGCCTTCACAAATCACCAATCTTAACACCATCACACGCATGGCTCAATGACAACACCCTGGTCCCAAAATTTGGAATATGATAGTGCCACACATGGGAAATTACACCTCCTATCTATGAAAAATAATTTCATCACTGTCAATGTCAATAATGACCAAGAGAACATTCAAGTCTTAGTGGCCATAGTAGACATACACCAATGGGACACGAAAAAAACACCAACCCTAACACCTTCACAAACATTGAGAAATTGTTTCTATAAATGTTCCAACACCTCATTACTCCAAATATTATCGTTCAGTGACTTGTCCAATGTAAATGGTATGTAGGGGAACCACTCAACAACTTCTACAAGCACCTTTGTGAAGCCTTTATTTATTACCCAAACCCCATTTTAAAAAAAATCTTGGATTGAATAACTTTTGTAGGTGTTTCCATCATCCATCCACATTCTCATCACAAACATCCATTTACAAACTTATTGCAGAGGATTGGTATAGTCACAAAGTGTGTTAACCTCAACATGGATGTTAACACCACCTTTTATATCCCCTAACAAGCGTTGAAACGGCATGGCGTTTCACCTTGTTTTCCAATATCTTATCACGTTCATTCATAAAGAGGGTTTTTTAATTGTAAAAAATAAGGTCAATATATTGTAGGTATTGAGGGGTATAAAAAGGGGGTATCTAGTTAAAATAAGTGTTTCTTTTATTGGAAAAATGTATTGGGAGGGGGGCTCAAAAAAAGGATTTTGGGAGGTATTTATCAATATCTAGTGAAATTAGGGGTATTCTTTAATATCCCATGAATGCGGGTGCTATGTCACAGGTTCACTGAGTGAAGACCATGTGGTTGAAACACAGAGTGTTAGACCTTCTAGCAACTCATTGAAATGTAGTGCTTGGAGAATGATATGTAAATTGATATGGATATTCCATTGAACCAATTCATCCTAAAAAATCTTACAATATTCTAAAATTCCTTATTAATGCATGAAATACTAAAATAAACTAAAATCAAAATGAAAGAAGTTAAGCAAATAACACACCATCCACACAATGAACATAGGAAGTTCCTCGGGAAAACCCAATATGGTGAAAACCTAGCTAGAAGGCGAGGCCTATTCTTTGCTCTTTTCTTCTCAGTTATGAAATGCAAATACAAAAAAAGAGGCACTCACTATGGAATTGCCATGGACAATATGACTAGTATGACTACTGCATTATCTTATACTTCCTTTGTTCTGCTTCAATATCCCACTCTCAGATGCTCTGCTCAACTATGGAACAATAATAATATAATAAGAATGGAACCCTTCTTTTCCTGTGCACCCAATATTTAACTTCATCTGATAATTATCTAAGGTTGGGGTTAAGTTTTTCATGGATCAACCTCTTTATTAGAGTTTAGATTCTAGAGGTTCACTCTAATTGATACTTTTATCGAAGTGCAAAACAATCCCCTCAGGGTTTTATTGTTCCTACTCCACCTATGTCAATCAATGTCCTCGATCACATGTAAGCTTTAGACCTTTTTTTAGCCTACAACATCCAACTCTTTAGGAAACTACCAAACTATTACATCACAAGATTTCAACATACTAGTGTCACAACACACATAGTTTCATTGGTCTTGCCTTCACCAATCACCGATCCCAACACCATCACACCCATGGCTCAATGGCAACACCCTGGTCCCAAAATTTAGAATATGATAGTGCCACATATGGGAAATTAAACCTCCTATCTATGAAAAATAATTTCATCACTATCAATGTCAATAATGACCATGAGAACATTCAAGTCTTAGTGGCCATAGTAGACATACACCAATGGGACACGAAAAAAAAACCAACCCTAACACCTTCACAAACATTGAGAAATTGTTTCTATAAATGTTCCAACGCCTCATTACTCCAAATATTATCGTTCAGTGACTTGTCCAATGTAAATGGCATGTAGGGGAACCACTCAACAACTTCTACAAGCACCTCTGTGAAGCCTTTATTGATTACCCAAACCCCATTTTAAAAAAAATCTTGGATTGAATAGCTTTTGTAGGTGTTTCCATCATCCATCCACATTCTCATTACAAGCATCCATTTACAAACTTATTGCAGAGGATTGGTACAGTCACAAAGTGTGTTAACCTCAACATGGATGTTAACACCACCTTTTATATACCCTAACAAGTGTTGAAATCGCATGGGGTTTCACTCTGTTTTCCAATATCTTATCACGTTCATTCATAAAGGGGTTTTTTTAATTGTAAAAAATAAGGTCAATATATTGTAGGTATTGAGGGGTATAAAAAGGGGGTATCTAATTAAAATAAGGGTTTCTTTTATTGGAAAGATGTATTGGGAGGGGGGTTCAAAAAAAGGATTTTGGGACGTATTATCAATATCTAGTGAAATTAAGGGTATTCTTTAATATCCCATGAATGTGGGTGCTATGTCATAGGTTCACTGAGTGAAGACCATGTGGTTGAAACACATAGTGTTAGACCTTCTAACAACTCATTGAAATGTAGTGCTTGGAGAATGATATGTAAACTCACATCGATATTCCATTGAACCAATTCATCCTTGAAAATCTTACAATATTCTGAAATTTTTTATTAATGCATGAAATACTAAAATAAACTAAAATCAAAATGAAAGAAGTTAAGCAAATAACACACCATCCACACAATGAACACAAGAAGTTCCTTGGGAAAACCCAATATGGTGAAAACCCAGCTAGAAGGTGAGGCCTATTCTTTGCTCTTTTCTTCTCAGTTATGAAATGAAAATACAAAAAAAGAGGCACTCACTATGGAATTGCCATGGACAATATGACTAGTATGACTACTGCATTATATTATACTTCCTTTATTCTGCTTCAATATCCCACTCTCAGATGATCTGCTCAACTATGGATCAATAATAATATAATAAGAATGGAACCCTTCTTTTCCTGGGCACCCAATATTTAACTTCATCTGATAATTATCTAGGGTTGGGGTTAAGTTTTTCATGCATCAACCCCTTTATTAGAGTTTAGATTCTAGAGGTTTTCTCTAATTGATACTTTTATTGAAGTGCAAAACAATCACCTTAGGGTTTTATTGTTACTACTCCACCTATGTCAATCAATGTCCTCGGTCACATGTAAGCTTTAGACCTTTTTTTAGCCTACAACATCCAACTCTTTAGGAAACTACCAAACCATTACGTCACAAGATTTCAACATACTAGTGTCACAACACACATAGTTTCATTGGTCTTGCCTTCACCAATCACCAATCCCAACACCATCACACTCATGGCTCAATGACAACACCCTGGTCCCAAAATTTGGAATATGATAGTGCCACATATGGGAAATTACACCTTCTATCTATGAAAAATAATTTCATCACTGTCAATGTCAATAATGACCATGAGAACATTCAAGTCTTAGTGGCCATAGTAGACATACACCAATGGGACACGAAAAAAACACCAACCCTAACACCTTCACAAACATTGAGAAATTGTTTCTATAAATGTTCCAACACCTCATTACTCCAAATATTATCGTTGAGTGACTTGTCCAATGTAAATGGTATGTAGGGGAACCACTCAACAACTTCTACAAGCACCTTTGTGAAGCCTTTATTGATTACCCAAACCCCATTTTTAAAAAAATCTTGGATTGAATAGCTTTTGTAGGTGTTTCCATCATCCATCCACATTCTCATCACAAGCATCCATTTAAAAACTTATTGCAGAGGATTGGTACAGTCACAAAGTGTGTTAACCTCAACATGGATGCTAACACCACCTTTTATATCCCCTAACAAGCGTTGAAATCGCATGGGGTTTCACCCTGTTTTCCAATATCTTATCACATTCATTCATAAAGGAGGTTTTTTAATTGTAAAAAATAAAGTCAATATATTGTAGGTATTAAGAGGTATAAAAATGGGGTATCTAGTTAAAATAAGGGTTTCTTTTATTGGAAAGATGTATTGGGAGGGGGGCTCAAAAAAAGGATTTTGGGTGGTATTTATCAATATCTAGTGAAATTAGAGGTATTCTTTAATATCCCATGAATGTGGGTGCTATGTCACAAGTTCACTGAGTGAAGACCATGTGGTTGAAACACAGAGTGTTAGACGTTCTAGCAACTCATTGAAATGTAGTGCTTGGAGAATGATATGTAAACTGACATGGATATTCCATTGAACCAATTCATCCTAAAAAATCTTACAATATTCTAAAATTCCTTATTAATGCATGAAATACTAAAATAAACTAAAATCAAAATGAAAGAAGTTAAGCAATTAACACACCATCCACACAATGAACACAAGAAGTTCCTTGGGAAAACCCAATATGGTGAAAACCCAGCTAGAAGGTGAGGCCTATTCTTTGCTCTTTTCTTCTCAGTTATGAAATGCAAATACAAAAAAAGAGGCACTCACTATGGAATTGCCATGGACAATATGACTAGTATGACTACTGCATTATCTTACACTTCCTTTGTTCTGCTTCAATATCCCACTCTCAGATGCTATGCTCAACTATGGAACAATAATAATATAATAAGAATGGAACCGTTCTTTTCCTGGGCACCCAATATTTAACTTCATCTGATAATTATCTAGGGTTGGGGTTAAGTTTTTCATGCATCAACCCCTTTATTAGAATTAGGGTTTTGGACCCTCTATAATCTTCTTGAAAGTCCACATGTGTGAATAATGTGAGTTAACATGGCATCCACTTAGGATTATGGTGGTCAATAGGATAGGTCAACTTGCGGGAGGCATGACTTTCTCATGTGAAGTCTGATTGAGGTGATTTATGAATCATTAGAAAGTACTGAATGTGTAGAATTGCATCAAGCGGTTATGAATGTTATTCTCAAAATTTTGACCCCAAAATTATCATTTAAGTCCTCAAACAAGCTCCAAAAGTTTATGGACCAAATCACCAATGCAAGACTTGTTAAAATATTAGATGTGCTCGTTTTACCATAGACAATATCATAATATTGTCACCCAATTATAGGCACGCAACCACCCCCGAGCACCATAACCTTCTCTAGATAGAATGATTCCGGAAGTAGCACTAGAACCAACATATAACCAAGAGAGCACATCTTTCTCCAAAGATAGCTCACCAAACAAAAAGTCCCAAAACCACAGAACAAGAATAATACTCAACTGCAGTAGTTGAAGTTGCATCTACCAAGAATATCATCAAGAATATCAGAATACCACCAAGAATGTCATCAAGAATACCACCAAGAGATACTAAGAAGTAGGGCACATATCTTAGGTGAGATAGTGCTAGAGAGAGAGACCAAGAACCACCCAAGAAGATCCACCTTCCATCCTTACAACTGCAGCTCCAAACTTGCACTAGACTTGAGAGAGTGAGTGAAGTGGATGAGCACAAATGAGCTAGAGCACCCTCTATTTATAGTGGTTCTTGTCACCTGTCTGGGTTGACTTGTCCTTTTAGAGGCTAATACTTTAATATTAATTATTTTACTGAGCTGACTTGTCTTCCAGGGTTTTTATACATCTATTTAGGGTTTCTCTTGCTTTTGACATATTCTATTCTAGCCAACGGTTACACATGGAGGTTAATACCTCCCACAACTACCATAATACCAACACTCCCTCCTAGATAGGGAGGTATTAATTGTAATGTTCTCAAACACGTCCATCCATTTCACATGGTATGGGCAAGGCTCACATAGTCTTGCATACCATTCTACAGGTAGCATCATCATAGCCACACAGGCTATCCCATGATCACACAGATCAAGTCACGAGCATCATCATCACTATCTGTCTAGCTGGCAATCACCTCTGACACTATTGGTTGGCACACCAACCTAGAAAACATCTTCAACACTACTGGTAATCTCCATGACAATCCAATAGTAGTACACAGTTAATATAATGCCATCTAATAGATCACAACAATGTCGATTCATAGTAGTACACAACTACTATACAGTGGTACACAACCACTCCTAGTAGCGCACAACTACTATCTAGTTACACTAAGTCATTACCAATGGAATACATCCACCACATTAGCACATAACTATTGTCCAGAGACCCACAATCTCCACTACAATCAACTACAAGCTATCACCATGCAGTACACAAGTCTCCTGGCATCAAAACATATCATCATCTGCATCATCTCTTGAGGCCATACTACATCTGAGTAATCGGGCATGATGTTGAATAAGTCATGTGCTAGACTTAGTGCACTCAACAAAGTGTCTCTCATAAGTCACTCACTCAACAGAGTGATACACGGACCATTCTTCTAATCCAGACATACTTCCTAGAAGAATAGTTGTCCCAAAAAATGTTGAATGCCCCACAATGGCTACAACATCCTCTCCACTGTATCATCTCTAAGTCGTACTAGCATGATGTGAATGCATCATATCTAAGTTGTACTGGCATGATGCAAAGTACCATCTACATCATCTCTAATCCGTACTAGCATGATGCGAATGCATCATATTTAAGTTGTACTGGCATGATGCAGACCAATGCCTCTGCATCATCTCTAAGATGTATGATCATATCTAAGTTGTACTAGCATGATGCTCTGCATCATATATAATTTGTACTAGTATGACCATATCTAGCATGATGCAAGTCATCTGCATCATCTCTAAGTTGTATGATGATATCTAAGTTGTTCTAGCATGATGCTCTACATCATATCTAAGTTGTACTAGCATGATCAAATCTAGCATGATGCGACTCAGGCATAACCATTGTCTCTAAGTTGTACTAGCATGATGCCAATGCAACATATCTAAGGTGTACTAGCACGATGTGTCTCAAGACATTTGTATCATATCTAAGATGTACTAGCATGATGTTGAAGCATCATATCTAAGTTGTACTGCCATGATACATCTCAAGACATATGTATCATATCTAAGTTGTACTAGCATGATGTTGAAGCATCATATCTAAGTTGTATTAGCATGATACAGACCAACAACCTGTCAACTTGGACCATTCTCCACAAGGATAATGTATGTCCATCAACACAATGACTATCCATGATGTCATATATCAACACTCCCTCCCAACCGAGGAATTCATCTCCTCCCTTTCAACCAAAGAAGCAATCTCCACGAGTCCCAACTTGTCCCTCAAGTATGCAAAATTTATCTTGGACAGAGGCTTCGTCAAAATATCAGTTGTCTGCTCATTAGTGGAGATGTACTGGATAATTACTTATCCCTTATGGACTTTATCACAGATAAAATAATACTTGATTTCAATGTGCTTCGACTTGTCATGGAGCACATGGTTCTCTAAAAGCTTCGTACAACTCTGATTATGACAATATATCATAGTCGAATCCAACACCTGATTAAATAGTTCAGAAACCAACTTACGGAGCCATACTGATTCCGTACAAGCATCACAAGCTGCAATATACTCTGCTTCTGCAGTACTGAGTGCAATAGACTTTTATTTCCTGCTAGCCCATGATATCATAACAGAGCCCAAACTGAAACATATACCAGAAGTACTCTTTCTGTCATCTGCACTCCCTGTCCAATCTGAATCAGTAAATCCATGCAGTTGTACATCATTGTTTGAGGCATATCTCAAACCATAGTTTAGTGTCCCACAAAGATATCTCAAAATGTGCTTTGCAGTTGTTCAATGCTCATGTTAGGTTCCACCCTCAATGTGTTCACAACAAAGCAAATGTCTGGTCGGGTATTAACCAAATACATCAATTAGCCAATCAACTGCCAATATAGGGATGAGTCTACTGGATCAGAATTAGAGTCTCTCAACTTCCTCATATATGTCACCATGGGAGTTGCCATGGATTTGCAATCCATCATCCCAAACTTCTGAAGGATCTTTACAACATACTTCCCTTGCCCCGGGAATATTTCACCACGCTTCTGCTATACTTCTAGTCCCAAATAATAATGCATGAGACCAAAATCCTTCATATTGAATTTAGAGGCTAACTCCCTCTTACACTGAATAATGAGAGGCTCTGCACTTGTCAGAAACAAATCATCAACATATAGTAGCCGGATCACATGTGCATCATTCACAACCTTGTAATAACGATATGGATCAACATAGCTCTTGGAACATCCAAATCTTGTCAATTAACTGCAATTCGTGCATACCAAGCTCTTGGAGCTTGCTTGAGTCCATACAAGGCCTTCTTCATATATGGGTTTCTCTGTGTATACTTTTTCCTCACTTACTCCATTGAGAAAATTGGTCTTTACATCCATATGATGTAAACTCCAACCCATGGATGTTGCAAGAGATATGATGGCTATGATAGAGGTGTATTTGGCAACTGGAGAAAATGTCTTATCATAGTTTTCTCCCTCCTGCTCGGAGAACCCTCTAGTCACGAATCTTGCCTTGTATTTATTGATACTCCCATCTACTGCATGCTTTATCTTGAAAACCCATTTTGAAGTGACTACAAACTTTCCTTCAGGTCTAGGTATGATTTTCCATACATCATAGCTTCCTTCCATTATTTCTTCTTGATTGACAACCAAATATCCTCAAGTGTTTAACACTTGGCTTCTTTCCGGAGAAAGCTTCTTATTGAGTCATGTTCTTCAATATATGATGAGGACTTCTATTATGAATATATACAATTGTCATAACTTCTTCTCCCCATAGAAACATGGATAGATTCTAGTCATTCATTACTGTCTTAACATATTCTTTAATGAATCAGTTCTTTCTTTCTGCCACACCATTTTGAGGGACAATTAGCTCCCTCCTAATCCCGACTACTTTACAAAAGGCAATGAACTTCTTGGAGGTGTATTCTCCTCCATTATCGAACCTCAAGATCTTTATCTCCTGCTTAGACATTGTTCCACACACATCTAAGTGAACGATGTCCAAAACTCCTTTTTGCTTTTAACGCTTCCATTAGAATTGGTACTTGGTGAGATCAACTGCCTCACCACTTGATGGAGTCATCTACTCCATGTTTGCAACTGTCATTGTAGCTCCATCTCAGAGTTATCTTCTGTGACATGTCTGGAACAAGAACAACAAGAGAACAAGTATTTCCAATAACATTTTTATAAGAACATATCTATGGTAACAAGGATGGTAGTCATCATAGAATTACCAAGGTGACCTGCCCGGGAGCAAAACAATAGATATCTCCTAGAGGAGAAGTTAGTTCATTTTGCAAACAAGTACAATAGGAATCTATATCAATAGTACTTACATGCAGCCAAGTATACCTAACAGTAATAGAACCTTTCAAAGATTGTTGTCACAACTATAGTATTTACTTGTACTATAGCAACTATCAAACTTGATATGTGCAAATTGAAACTTAACAATTTGATCAATCAAACCTAGAACCTGGAGCCTCAACTACTTGTTCCTCTGAATGTACTGAATCCAAGATCACTGCTTGGACAAGGTCTCTTGTACATTCCCTGCAAAACACACTCATGCTTAGTTGGATGATATAACATGAAAAGCATATACAAGTGCATACCTTTGAAATTTGCAACATCGTTCAACTTGTCTTCTAATCTAAAACTCGACACCATCTTGACAAGAAGAGGTTAGAAACTGAATAAAAAAGGTTCAATGATTAGAACAAGCTAGAAACCCTGGAATTTCAACTTTGAACACAAAATCAATTTTGACCAAAAGTCAACCTTTGACTTTGAATTGACCAGTCAACCTTTGACTTTAACTTTGACCAAAAAATCAAACTTGACGTTTTTGTTTGTTTAGGACATCAGAGGGTGCGCTAGGCTAGGGTGCACTAGAATGTCTAGAAATTAGATCTAATGCTTCACTTAAGGTGCCTAAAGAGTTGGATTAGGGTTTGCTGCAACTGCAAAATCAGAAACCCTGGTTGCAGTTGCAACTAGTGCTACAACGAGCTTGAAAAAGAAATCCCACTCTACCTTCCAGTGGTTAGATTGTTCTAAAGGTAGTGTGGGCCCATAACCTATTAAAATTTTAGGTGTTCTCGTTTTACCATAGACAATATCATAATATTGTCACCCAACCATAGACACGCAACCACCCTCGAGCACCATAACCTTTGCTAGATAGAATGATTTCGGAAGCATCATGAGAACCAACAGATAACCAAGAGAGTGCATCTTTCTCCAAAGATAGCTTACCAAACAGAAAGTCCCAAAACCACAAAACAAGAACAATACTCAATTGTAGCAGTTGCAGTTGCAGTTACCAAGAATATCATCAAGAATATCATAATACCACCAAGAATGTCATCAAGAATACCACCAAGAGATACTAAGAAGTAGGGCACATATCTTAGGCTAGATAGCACTAGAGAGAGAGACCAATAACCACCCCAAAAGATCCACCTTCCATCCTTGCAGTTGTAGCTCCAAACTTGCGCCAAACTTGAGAGAGTGAGTGAAGTGGATGAGTACAAATGAGCTAGAGCACCCTCTATTTATAGTGGTTCTTGTCACCTGTCTGGGCCTACTTGTCCTTTTAGAGGCTAATACTTTAATATTAATTCTTTTACTAAGCCGACTTGTCTTCTAGGGTTTTTACACATCTGCTTAGGGTTTCTCTTGCTTCCAGAATATTCTATTCTAGCCAAAGGTTACACATGGAGGTTAATACCTCCCGTAGCTACCATAATATCAACATGACTTGCCCCTTAAATGGGCCCTACAAGCTAATAGCTCCAATTTTTCCACCCATAAAATACCAAAATAAATGAAAATTATATAATGATCCATTTTGAATCATACCTCCCCATTTAGGGAGGTTTAGGGTCCCCAAAAACTTTTACTAAAAGAGGTGAAGTATAATTATCCATTTCAAATCATACCTCCCCATTTAGGGAGGTTTTTGGTCCCCAAAAGCTTTTACTAAAAGAGGTGAAGTAATTTTTCCTCTACCTTCTCCTTGGAGTACCATTTCGTCTTGCCTAGAAGTTTCCATTTCTTCCGCTAACTATGCCTAAGCTTCTAGTGACAAGTCCGCTATGGTAGGTAAGTGTTGCTAATTAGTTTCCTAGTCTAACATGGAAGGCTCCATTGCTAAGTAAATGTGCATATACAACGATGGACTAAATCTATAGGTATTGTCACCCATCTTCTTGAACACTTCAAAAGGACCATATTGTAGAGCCTTGTTCTTCTTACAAAGACCCTGTAGCCTTTTTTTTATTTAGATATAACTAAAGTTTATCTCCCACCTTGAATGTTTTCTCAATTCTATGTTGATCATGTTAGTTCTTGTACTTTTCTTATGACTTTTCCAATATATCATGTACCTACAAGTGGATTTACCTGATTTTATCAATGCATTTTTCAACCTTCAATGCTTCTTATGTAGTGTCTTTCATCACTCCTCCTTATTGTCCATATAAAACATCTAAGGTTGAAGACAACAAATACCCAGAACAAGTTTCAAAAGGGAGATTATTGGTAGAAGTGTGGACTACTCTGTTATAAGAGTGTTGAATATAAATCAAATTCTTGTCCCAGGTCCTTGGATGCTTCTTATTATAACCCCTCAAAAGTTGAACCAAAGTTGTGTTCACTACTTCTATTTCCACATCTGTGTGTGGATGGAACATTGTATATTCTTTGACTTGGTGTCCATCTTCTCCCAAAGTGTAGTCCAAAAGGCAATAAGAAATTTGGTACCTTTATATGAGATGATGCTCCTTGGTATGCCAAAGTGCACCCAAACCTTTTCAAAGAATGTTAGGTGCATATTGTCCCTAGATGGTCTTTTTACAAGTTATGAGAATGCACATCTTGTTAAAGTTGTCAATTACGACAAATAGATAGTCATGTCCCTTCCTTGTTCTTTGCAAACCACCCACAAAATCCATGGAGATGCTCTCCCATGGTCTAGTAGGTATAGGTAAGGGATGGTATAAACCTTGTTTCTATTATTGGGTTTGTTGGTACATCAAAGTATGCATTCTCTAATAAACCAAGCTACATTTTATTGCATTATAGGTCAATACACACAACTATGTAAGTTACCAACTATCTTCCCAACACCAAAATGCCCTACAAATTTGGAGGTATAAGCCTTTCTAATAAGCTATAATCTTTTAGCTTCAAGTACACAAAGCTTATTGTTGGAATATTGTTTAATACTGAGAGGGGGGTGAATTAGTATTATCCTTTTTCAACAATTTAAAACCACTTAAATATTAATTTTATCAAATCAAAACAAAAGATCAACAAAAGGATACAATATGCATAATTTAACGTGAAAACCCAACTTGGAAATAATCACAACTGTTCTTTTTATTTTTAATAAGGATTACATTTAATTCTTGAGCTCCAACTCAAAAGGAAAAACCAATTCCATGTTTTACTAGCACCAACTAGAAGGAGGTTACGACCCCCCATATTTTACTAGCACCTACTGGAAGGAAGCATTGACTCCCTAGTATCTTCAGCTACAACTGAAAAGATGTTGCAACAACTTGGTTTACCAGCTTCAATTGGAAGGAGGCTACAACCTCTTTTGCAGGTTCCAACCTGCCTTAGCACCACCCAACCTCCCTTTTTATGATAAGTACTTTAATCTTCAAATTTTCATAATCTTCTTTGGATTTTGTTGCATATCTTCACTTACTTTCTTAGCCTCCTACTCTATATTGATCTTCAGATTTCATGCTCATAGACACACCTTCTTTCAACAAGAATTTTCGTTTATATAGTCTTCCAATGGTCATGTGCAACTGAAGAGTTGCACCTCTTCAATATTGGAATGTATCTCTTCATTATAAGTATGTGTCTTTTCAATATAATAAGGCATTTTGACTTTTCAATAATCTTTATATGAAAAGTCACATTCTTTTTGAAAAGTAGCGACCTTTTTAAATAATTATTGATTTTGCCCCCTTTTTATTTTTAATTCACTTTTTACCTTATCATGGGTAAATACCACCATGGTTTGCAAATACCATGTGCACATACCATGTGCATTTTCATTTTTTACCCTTTTTCTTTTAACTTTTTCTTTAATCAAATTTCACTTTTACCTTTTTCTTTAATCCAATTTCACTTTTACCTTTTTCTTTACTCCACTTTCATATTTACTCCTCTTTTACGTAAACTCCACTTCCACCTAACTTTTCAACTTTTGTTATTTATTAAAGTCATATTTATATTTAATCCACTTTTATTTCCACTTTTGTGTAAACTTTGTTTCCACTTAACTTTTCCACTTTTATATTTATTAAAGTGATACCAAAGTCACATTTATATTTAATTACTTACTAACCTTTGACATATATTTGATCACTTACTAACCTTTTTGTGCTATGAAATATCGAGTATCGTGTTGATCTGGCAGACTCAAAGGTTCTCGGTGCTACATCAACAAATTTCCATTCGACTATAGTCTAAAATGATAGTGCACAGAAAAGTATTCAAGAGGGAGACTCTTCAGTATTTGTTATGTTCATCACGGTCCTGTCTCAACCGAATGTTTTGTATTCCGGTAGTCCACTATGTTCCTGTAACTCAACAATCTCTTGTATTCTGGTAGTTCACTGCGTTCCTGTAACACAACAATCTCATGTACTCCGGTAGTTTACCATAGTTCCATGTCATCCTTCACTATGGTACTTCTTTTCTTCATGTTGACATCAATGCCAACACGATATTTCCATCAATCTCCCCCTTTGGCATTGATGACAACACATCGTAAAACAAAATGCTCCCCTGACAACGAGTAATTTTTTTACCGTTCTTTTCTCTGTAACAACTCAAATTGATTAATTTTATCATAGTTTTTAATTTAAATTTAATTAATTATTAAAATATATTAATGAGTCTTTTATTAATTTATTATTAAAAGGTGGGTGAAGTAATTAATGGGGGGATAAGGTTGTTGGGAATTAATGGGGGGATAATGTTGTTGAGAATTAATGAGAGGGATATAAGGAAAAAGGAGAGGACTTAGAATGAGAATCTTATTTTATGTTTGAGGATTTCTGAATTTCTAAAAGAGAGAGGAGGAGGAAGAAATTGGAGGAATGGTTTTTGGGAAGCTCTCACAGGGCACTGTTGTTGCTGGAAATTTTGGGCTCGAGGGCCAGGAAACTGCAAGGATTCCTGGAGCTAGGGAGCATGAGAGATTGTTCCTAGTTGGCTGGGAGGTTAATATTCAGTCTGGGCAAGAACAAGAACATGAACAAGATCAAACAAAAAAATGGACTAGATAAGCCAACCTACAGGTGGAGGTATGTATTATGTTGTTGTTATCATTATTTTGTTGTTGTTATTATGATATTGTTGTTGTTCTCATTATGTTGTTATAATCAATATGTTGTTGTTGTTTATTTCTGGTATAAGAAAATAATGAAAGAAATTATAAACTAAATTCAATAGGAAATTTTAGAAAACTTTTATTTATTTTGAGTCTTGAAAAATAACCAAGCTCTACATTCTCCTCCTTTGACATCAATGTCAAGGCCTCTAATACCAGAATGAGTTTCATCACCAATTATTTGTTGCTTGAACCTCTTTTGTTTTGAGTGATAATACTTGTCATTTTTTCTTAGCTCCCCCTGTCAACAACACTTTATTTTTTTTAGTGAACCTTTTTCCATCCTCTTTTTGACAGCTCCCCCTATCAACATTTCTCCCCTTTCATCATGACTTTTTCTTTTATTGTAGGGAAATTACTCCCAACTTTTGCCTTAGATTTTCAAATGCTTCTTTAGGCGGAGTTTAGTGAATATGTCTGCTTCCCATCTTGACAGTGCTTACAAACATGGTTTGAAGGTTTTATCATTTTTGGCATACCTCTCATAACTTCCTTATTACTTACTTTTACCAGCTTATCAAAATTTATATGTCCCATTCTTCTATGCCATAATCAATTTTCATCTATTTGACTGATGCATCATTTTTATTCTTTTTCTGTATTTAAGATACAAACATCGCTTGGTGTCCTTGTTGCAATCACTACTATTTTTCCAGATTCTTCTTTTCTAATCTCACATTTTTTTAGAATAAAAAATGAGAATGTGTCCTTGATCACATGTTTGACTCACATTGAGGAGATTAGGTTTCAAATTTTCAACTACTAAAACATTTTCTAGTTTAGTTCTGTCATTTCCCAGACAGATTGTCCCCTTACCAAGTATTTTGGAATAGACAACATCTCCAACTGTGACCTTTCCCTTCTTCTCCTTTTTCAGGCTGAGACATTTGTTTTGATCTCCTGTCATATGTTTTGAACAACCATTGTCGACATACCATTGACTTATTTTATCATTGGCATACAATGCTACCTTACATTTTGTTTCCTTTTGTTTTTCTTTTGGAAAGTTTGAAGTACCTTTCTTCATGGTAGATTCTAATAATTTGCAATTACTAGCTTCATGACCACAATTGTTACATTTGTAACATTCGATGTTGTAATCTAGTAGTGGAGAAAATGAATTATAGTTTCTACTCATTTGATTACTACTAGACTTATGGCCATATCCTTGAACATTTTTATGATAGTTCTTTCTATAAGCTTTACAGTCTAATACTTTATGCCCAAAATTATGACAAGAAAAACAATAGCCAAGAAAGAGTTGTTGATACCTTTTTGGGGGAGTTCTTCTTGGAGTAGTATTTCTTTTGTACTCATTTCTTTTTGGAGAGAGTGAAGATCTCTGCTGATTAGAGTCAGTCTTTATTTGGTTCTTTTCTCTTTTGAAGAAGCTCAGAAGGCCAGTTTCATAAGTCTTTGGATTTTCATCACTTTTCTGTATTCCAGATATTGAGCCTCTATTAGTTTCCTTGTGATCATAACCCAATCCAGCCTTATTACTTGATGGTCTTTGACTGTTAAGCATCTCATCCAATATTTTTGAACTACTCTCACACTTTGAAAGGTTGGTGTATTTTTCAAGTTTCCTTTTTAGAAGAACTACTTCAGCCTCTAATGTTTCACAGTTTTCTTCCTTGTCATTAAGTCATTTACTTAAGACTTCTTCAATTCTTTTAGCTTCTTGTAGTTGATTTTTCAAATCAATAATGATTTGTTCCATTTTTTTTATGCTTTTTGAAACTTCTTCTTCTCTTGATTTTTGTTCTTCCTTATAATCTAACAATTGTTCTTTTAATGATTTTTTCTTCCTTCTACATCTTCTTTGTTCTTCGAGGGCACTAATGAGTTCTCCTTCGAGATCAACTTCTCCTTCAACTTCTGTATTTTCTTCAATAGTGTCAGCTTGAGTTTCCATTCCCATAAATATAACCTCTATATCGTCATCTTCACTCATGTCAGATGAGCTACTGTCTTCTTTAGAATAAAAGTTTTTCTTTTTCTTATAGAATTTCTTTTTGTATTGGGCTTTATCCTTTTTATGGTCTTTCTGGTTGTAAGCTTCTTCATTGTCACTATATTTTTCCTTGGGATAAGGACATTTGTTAGAAAAGTATCCAATTTTTCCACAGTTGAAGCATTTGAAAGGTAACTTCCCTTTGTATTTGTTAGATCCTTTCTTAAGTTTCTTAATGAAGTTTGCTTCTTCCTCATCGGATATGTCTGAGTTGCTTTCATTCGATACATGTTCATGGTTTTTAATTCCTTTTGAGACTTTGAAGGTTGTTTCACCTTTTGGAGGTTTTTCTTGTCTTGTTCTCATTTCACAGGCTATGATAACCCCATGTAGTTCGTCCATTGTGATTTTGTCAAGATTCTCTCGATATTCCAAGGTAGATACTTTGGGATCATATATCATTGGGAGTGATCTTAATTCCTTTTGGACTACTGTTTTGTCATCTAATTCTTCTCCTAATCCTCTGATTGTGTTGACAATTTCATCTATTCTTAGAAGGTACTCTGCAATATTTTCTTCTTCTTTCATATTCAAGTTTTCAAACTATCCTGTGTACGTTTGAAGCCTCACTTGCTTGACTTTGGCATCTCCTTCATAGATGATTCATAGTTTGTTCCAAATCTCTTTTTTTGATTTACAATGCATGACTTTGACAACTACATTTTTTTCTAATCCACCCAGAATTGCATTTACGACTTTTGAATTATCGTTGCAGAGTTTCTTTGTAGTTGTTTATGAAGGAGCAATTTTTGGTACATCGTAGCCCTTTATCATAGATAGAGATACATCACTTCACAGTGCCATTAGGTAAATTATCATTCTTATACTCTATAATGCATAGTTATCTCCCTTGAATAGTGGAGCTCTATTTGAGGACATCCCTTCTTGTTGATTCATTGTGGTTTTTTAGAATCTTCCTTCTAGTGATTAGCTTGTGATGAAGAAACCTCATTTGATACCAATTGTTGGAATATTGTTTAATACTGAGAGGGGGAGGGGGGTGAATCAATATTATCCTTTTTCAACAATTTAAAACCACTTAAATATCAATTTTATCAAATCAAAACAAAATATCAACAAAATGATACAATATGCAAAATTTAACATGAAAAACCCAACTTGAAAATAATTACAACAATTCTTTTTATTTTTAATAAGGATTACATTTAATTCATGAGTTCCAACTCAAAAGGAAACACCAATTCCATGTTTTACTAGCACCAACTAAAAGGAGGTTCTGACCCCCTAGATTTTACTAGCACACACTGGAAGGAAACATCGACTCCCTAGTTTCTTCAACTACAATTGAAAAGATGTTGCAACACCTTGGTTTACCAACATCAACTGGAAGGAGGCTACAACCTCCTTTGCAGGCTCTAACCTGCCCTAGCACCACCCAACCTCCCTTTTTATGATAAGTGCTTTAATCTTCAAATGTTCATAATCTTCTTTGGATTCTATTGCATATCTTCATTTACCTTCTTGGCCTCCTACTATGTTATTGATCTTCATATTTCATGCTCAAAGACACACCTTCTTTCAACAAGATTTTTTGTTTATATAGTCTTCCAATGGTCATGTACAATTAAACAGTTGCACCTCTTCAATATAGGAATGTATATCTTCATTATAAGTATGTGTATTTTCAATATAATAAGTCATTTTGACTTTTCAATAATCTTGATATGAAAAGTCATATTCTTTGTCAAAAGTCACGACCTTTTTAAATAATAATTGATTTTGCCCCCCTTTTTATTTTAAATTCACTTTTTACCTTATCATGGGTAAATACCACAATGGTTAGCAAATACCATGTGCATTTTCACTTTTTGGCATTTTTGTTTTACCTTTTTTTTTAATAAAATTTCATTTTTACCTTTTTCTTTACTCCACTTTCATATTTACTCCACTTCCACTTAAATTTTCAACTTTTGTTATTCATTAAAGTCATATTTATATTTAATCCACTTGTATTTCCACTTTTGCGTAAACTATGTTTCCACTTAACTTTTCCACTTTTATATTTATTAAAGTGATACCAAAGTCACATTTATATTTAATCACTTACTAACCTTTTTTCTATGAAATATCAACTACTGTGTTGATCTGACAAACTCAAAGGTTCTTGGTGATGCATCAACAAATTTCCCTTCAACTACACTCTAAAATGATAGTGCACGAGAAAGTATTCAAGAGGGCGACTCACCAGTATTCGTTTTGTTCATCATGTTCCCTTCTCAACATAATGTTATGTATTTCGGTAGTCCACTGTGTTCCTGTAACTCAACAATATCTTGTATTCTGATAGTTCACTACCTTCCTATAACTCGACAATCTCTTGTATTTTGGTAGTTTACTGTGGTTCCATGTCTCCTTCACTATCGTACTTCTTGTCTTCATGTTGACATCAATGCCAACACGATATTTCCATCACTTATATAACTCCTAGAGCAATCCATCATGGAGATGATAGTCATCCTTACTACCACCTTCTTCTACACAAATTTGACCCTGTAGCTATTGAAACACCTCTTTAAAGTCCTCATCTTCTGTGTATGTCTCTTTGTATGCATCATGGGTGAAAGGATGCATGTGCATAAGAGTTCCCAAAGCCATGATCTTGGATGTGAGGGACCTTGAAAGCATGTTTGTTAGCTTATTGGTGTTTCCCTTCTTATATTTGATGATTATATGAAATTGTGGTAAAAACCCCATCCACTTGTAGTGTCTGGTTTGGTGAAGCTTACTATGGGCCTGCAAACACTGCAATGGTTGCTAATCAATGCGGATGATGGTCCCATTTCCCATCAAATAGTGCTTTCACTTTTTAATAACTTAAACCAAAGCATAGAGTTTTGTATCATATGTAGGGTAGTTCAAGACTTTTCCATGAAACATTTCAGAATGATAGCATACCAACTCATCTCCCTGCATCAAGATCGCTCCCATAACATAACCACTTGCATATGTCTCCACTTCAAAACACTTTTGCGAATTATGCAATGCAAGAACTAGCGCATGACTAGTATTTTATTTCATCTCTTCAAAAACCTTATGTTGATTCTTTCCCCAATAGAAACTCTTGCCACTGGCTATTATGGCATGGAGTGCAACCACAACTAAAACATATGTTATAAACTTTCATAGGTACTACACTACCCCATTAAAGATCCTAACTTCAATGACATTAGTAGGATTTGCACACTTAAGGATGGCATCCATCTTCATGAGATCTATCTTGGGTTCCCCACCATGAATCACATATCCCAAATACACTAATGAATGTTGAGAAAATTCACATTTCTCAAGGTTTGCCCATGGTTGATGTTTTTTCAAGGTCTCTAACACATGCATGAGATGTGAGATATGCTCTTCCTAGGTAGGCTAGTACCCAGTTAGGCCTTCCTTCTAGCACCATATGATCTGAAATGGATCATTATAGAAATTTTCATCTATTTTGGCATTTTCCAGGTGGAAAATTTGGAGCTATTGGCTTGTAGGGCCCATTTTTAGGGCAAGTCCCGCTTTAGTGATTCGAGGTCCAAATTTTTTTGAAGCTTGTTTGAGGCCTTAAAAGATTGTTTTTGGGGTCAAGAGTTTTCCAATGACATGAAAATCATCTCGATTAGGTTTAACATGAGAAAGTTATTCCTCCCACAAGTTGACCTATCTTGTTAACCACCATGATACTGAGTGGATGCCACATCAACTCACATTACTCACACATGTAGAGCTAGTTATGTGTGGAATTTCAATAATATTTTAGAGGGTCCAAAACTCTAACACTAATTAGGGGTTAAGACATGCAAAAAACCTAACCCTAACCCTAAACGAATATCAAACCATGTTAAATACTAGGCCATTAGGAAAAGAAGGGGTTCCATTGTTATTGTTCCATAGTTTGCAACATGCTATCTTTTCATGACTCAATTGTTGTTGAGATGTCGACCTAGCCTTAAGCCCTGAAGAATCCAATTTACCATCAGTACCATCCTAAAAATGAGAGGAAGTACTTGGTGGGTTTCCCCAAGAGATGCATTACACAGAAAAATGAGGACGTTATGGCCAAAATATTGACAGGTGTAAATTGACATCAGTTGATGGACTTTTCAAACCCTAACTTCAAAGGATTATATTATGTCTATTTCTTGGTCAAATCATGCCTTCCAAAATATGAAAATGAACAACAAAATCTGTACTCCCCAATGGAATAGGTTTCAAGAAAAAATTCCAAACCATTTGAGTGCAACAATCATTAAAGAATGAAATATGTCTCTTGACATTTTGTATTCCTGAGGAAGATGGAAGATGAAACATTTTTGTGGGACCATAACCTATAAATTTTTGCTAGATTTTGGGGACAAAATATGGGTAGAAAAAATAAACAAAGAAAAAATAGAATATTTTGGGGCTGTGAGAGGAAAGGTAAGGAAAAAGAGAGAAGGAGAAAGAGGGGGGAAGTGATGAAGAGGGTATTCCAGTGGAAAGTGTTTAACAACTGATGAGAATATGTATTCATACATTTGTATGATCAGATGTGCATTATCGGTAAATTTTGATTGGGAAAGCTTCTACCTTGTTGTCCCATTGTTGTTTGGTCTTTCTTTGCTTGGGAATCTAGTAGCTGCAACAGAAAGAGTCACTGCATCATTTTTATTTACACTACTTGTGATGCCTACATACATACTAAATACTCATAACATGGTACTTCAAAACCTTGATTCTGGCACATGTAAATTTATATTTATCTTTCTAAGTCTTTGTTCAGAACAACAATTTTCACAATCTGGTGGATTTCCAATTTATATGTTAATGCAAAACTCATCGGAGTTCTTACACTTCCCACTCTGAAAACTAGAGAAAAGGATTCACTATAATCGATGATTTAACATATGAATAACCATTAGCGACTAGTCTCACTTCATATCTATCTAAGGTGCCATCAACTTCATATTTTTTCTTATATGCCCAATTACAACCAATTATGACATGTCACATGTTCTGTATGCTAGTGCGGGTTGTAGTTTGATGTATGCAATGGTTTGTAGTAGACTAGACATTGCACATGCAGTGGGAGTTTTAAGCAGGTATATGTCAAAACCAGGGAAGGAGCATTGGACAACTGTAAAAAGGGTTTTCATATATTTGCGTGGCACTACTAGTTATGGATTGTGCTACCAAGGAATACCATGATTGAACAAAGTGTTGGACATACATGGGTTTGTTGATGCAAACTAAGTTGGAGATCTGGATCGTGGAAGATCTACAAGTGGGTATGTGTTTAACCTGTTTGGAGGAGCAATTAGTTGGATGAGCAAAAGACAGTTTGTAGTGGCACTCTCAACTACATAAGTTGAATACATGGAAGCCACTCATGCAAGCAAGGAAGCAGTATGGTTACAAATATTTTGTTAAGGTATTAGGTTGGTATAACAAGTTGTAAGGATACATTGTGACAGTTAGAGTGCAATCTTCCTAGAAAAGAACTCAATTTATCATTCAAAGACAAAGCATATTGATGTTCAATATCACTTTGTGAGAGACATAGTTGAAGAAAATAAGGTGTTGTTGATGAAGGTGGACACTTTGAAGAATGTTGCATATTCATTAACAAAATATATGAGCACTGAGAAGTTCTCTTGGTGTAGAGGATATATGGGCATTGCTAACTTGGATTGTTGACTATGTAACCCTGTAACCCCCTATATGCAAAGAAAACAACAAATTCGAGAATGTTGGGGTATGTGTTATATTATTTGCACAACTAGAATTAGTGTTTGCGTTGTGTTGGACATGCGAAGGGTGGGGGGGGGTCACAAGGGGGTGGAGCCCCCTATCCAGGGGGTTTGCATGGGGGGCACGGATAACACCCCCACTTTTTTTTTTGCGTTTTTTGTATTCGTTTTTGGGCAGTTTTTCGACACATGGTTTTCACCGATGGTTTTCTAATTCCGGTCAAGGTGTTAGGGTTGTTGATTAATCTGAGCCAATGGTTTAGGGGTTTTGGATGTCGCGGGATCCTATATATTATATTTTATTATGAAAAATGAAGATGATGATGAATAGAAGATTAGAGGTGCGACTCTAAATAGGTTGTTGGTTTTCCTAGTTTGCGTTTCCAGGTAAAAATATCTATGTAATGTATGTGTGTGCCATTATATCTTTTCTGTTTTTATTAAGAATATGTTTGTGGTAATCAATTGTACAAGGTTAAAATCTACATCACTTTGATGTTGTTTGTCATGTTCATGTTGAATGTTCATTAATTTGACTGCTAACATAAAAAATTATATGATCCTCGGGTAGTCCAGACTTATCTAAATCAAATTCAAGTAGCAGTCTTTCAAGCTGCATAGGAAAATCATGAAGTTTCTCAGGAATGGCTAAAGTGTAACATCTCTAGTTCTAATCCCCACGAATTATAATGTAATTGTATAAATGTGAATTAGGCTAGTGAGTCGATGCATTGGGGTGAAGAGCCCGTATTGATTTAATGTGGTTGGGGGCTGAATTGCATGTTATGAACATTGATTAATTAATAAAAGGAATAATCATTGGTTGCGATACAAAAGAGATGAAGAACAATGGGGGGATATGATTCCATAGGAGAGAGGGGTCCAAGGGGGGATTATTCATGGGTATTAATCCAACCCACATTCTTGAAATTATTATCTTTGTGTATAACCTTCTAATTGTTGATTGAGTGTATGAGAGGCCAATCATTAAAATCATATAAGAGGGTGGGTGTGAGTGGTCACATCCCATATTTATTGGAGAGCATGGGATGAAGTACAATCATCCTTGAGAAGAGTGTGAGTCAAGCAAGCAAGGAAGAAGAGGAAATTCATATGCAGAATGGGGACAATTTTTACATGCAGTTTTTGGGCAGCAAAAGGAGGAGTAGAGGGATGGGAAGAGGACCAACCATGCCATACTTGAAAGAAACCATTGTTTGGTTGTGTTTTTATGCTGAGTAGAGGCATGTGTGCCGATAAATTGGGCTGTAAGACTGTGGTGCATTTTCATGTGGAGAAAATGACTCTGAGCATTGTGAAGGTTGTTGTGAGAAAATATGAAACAACTGAGAGTTCCTAGAGTTCCCAGTTGAGTGATTCCTGGTCAAACGAATGCACTAGTGGCCCTAATAAATGAATGGTACAACCCGAGGGAATGTGAGCATTGAAGGGGTACATTCCTTGGGTAGTGTAGGTTGTGGGGAAAAGAGAGAGCTAGAGAGTTGGAATTGTTGTGAGACTAGACCCTGGGTTTGGGGCTACTCTGTGTGGAGAGTGGATAGCTAGTGGGTCGGATCTCCTTGTGGACTCATAGCCTCAGCTCAGGGGTGGCTTGTTGATGAGAGAAAATGATCAACATCGCTTATGGCTGGGAGGTTCATCCTTCATTTGCAACCAATTGGTTAATCATTAACATATAAGTGTTTATGTTTTGTTCCTATGTTAATTCCGTTGTGTAAATGATTTATATGAATGTTGTGTGTTTATTGTTTGCTTGAACAATTATATTCATGTTTAATATATGTTGCTAGATGCATTCAGAACTATGGTATAAGTCAATTGGTCAATATTGTGTCTGGTTTGCAGCTGGTAAGCTACATAAATTTAATTAATAGTAAATCTTAACAAATTAATGAGTTTCCACACGTAATGTTGCTCAGCTGATTCGTTGGGTACATTACATTATGGTATCAGAGAGAGAGAGAGAGAGAGAGAGAGAGAGAGAGAGAGAGAGAGAGAGAGTTTTTGCGTGATAGACTAACTTTGGTGGTTGGGTACGTTACAAAGTGGTATCAGAGCCCAGTTTTCAACATTGAGCCTGGATGGGCCAATTAGTGGAACACAGAAATGAAAATTACATACTATGCAAGAAAACTATTTGACAGAATGCCGAAAAAAGGATGTCTGAAATTCGTTGTTGAAATTACTGCAGTAAAATCGAGAGGAATTTCAAGGGAAATGTGAAGAGTTGAGCCCCTTTGAAAATTTTGAACATAGGCAAATTGGATTTTTTTTTTGGGGGTACTTTTTCATATGATGACATCGGCGTGGCATGGTAGAAGAAAGACGGGCATTGCCACGATGACAAGTACATGTTGGAAGGGATTATAGTTGGCAGGTGATGTGGAGCCATGTGGCAGACCAACTGTTAGTCCCACAAAATTGCGATAAGATCTTGGAAGTTTGTCCAAGTGTGAGTCTATGAGTCTGTGAAGACGGAAAAATAGCTAAGTGTTGGGACTTATTGTGAGTACGTGAATCCACGAATACAGAAAAATGGCCAAGTGTTGGGAATTATTGTGAGTCCATGAGTCCGCGGGTCTATGAAGACAAAAAATGGCTAAGTGTTGGGACTTATGGTGAGTCTGTGAGTTTGCGAAGATGGAAAAATGACCAAGTGTTGGGACTTATTGTGAGTCCGTGAGTCCACGAAGACGGAAAAATGGCTAAGTGTTGGGACTTGTTGTGAGTCTGTGAGTCAGCGGGTCCCGCAAAGACGAAAAAATGGCTAAGTGTTGGGACTTATGGTGATTTCGTGAGTCCGCTAAGACGAAAAAATGGATAAGTATTGGGACTTATTGTGAGTCAACGAGTCCAAAGAAGTGGGAAAATGGTTAAGTGTTGAGACTTTTCAGATGGACTTATGAAAGAAAGGTTACAATATTGTGAGTTTGTCAATCCGCGAGTCCAAAGAAGTGGAAAAATGACTAAGTGTTGAGACTTCTTGGGTGGACTTATGAAAGAAAAGTTTCAAGACCGCGAGTGTGTGAGTTCAAAGAAGTGGAAAAATGACTAACTGTTGAGACTTTTCAGATGGACTTATGAAATAAAGCTGACAATATTGTGAGTCCGTGAGTCCGAAGAAGTGGAAAAAGGACTAAGTGTTGAGACTTCTCGGATGAACTTATGAAAGAAAAGTTAGAAGACCGCGAGTCCACGAATCTGAAGAACGGGAAAAATGATTAAGTGTTGAGACTTTTCGGACGAAATTATGAAAGAAAGGTTACAATATTGTGAGTTCGTGAGTTTGCAAGTCTGTGAGTCCGAAGAAGTGGAAACATGACTAAGTGTTGAGACTTTTCAGATAGACTTATGAAAAGAAGGTTACAAGTTTACGAGTCTGCGAGTTCACAAAGGAAAAATAAACTAAGTGTTGGTGGTTAGTTCCTGGAAGGTATGAAGAAGAAATATGACTTAGATCCATGATAAATCCATTAAGATAGATCAATGGAGGAGAGATAAAACACAATGTGAAGTTGTAAGGGAGTTAATTATCAGGAGGTCGTGCACTTTTGATCAAGACCGTCGGACCTAAAGATGGATTGATCCCCGCCATATATTTTGGAGCAAGAGAAGAATTCAGGACTTCAGGTCTTCAGAGATGTTGTAGGCCTGTACAAGAACTTTATAGGGCTATAAATTTCAAACCAGAGCTTGATTTCGGGCAAGATTACAGTCGTTGGGAAGCTATTTTGGGGAGGACTACATGAAGCAAATAAAAATTCGAATTGGTGCAATATGTCCTTTATAAATTGATGAAGAAATAACTTGTATTCTAATTAATGAAATGATTTATAATATGCATGTTCTAAGAATGATTATTACATGCAGTTTTCTTGCAGAATCAGAGGTACAAAAAGAAACTTTACTTCTTATATGAAGACTAGAGTTATGGAATATGCTCAAGGATCTTACATCCATGAGGAAAATATCATGGGTCTGCATGTCGGCATGGGGAGTGCTGAGACAGAGTCAAATGGAAGAAGAGATAGGCAAGATCTTGTCACCATGAGAAGTCTACAAAGGAAAGTGCAGGGAAGGTGTTGCAAGTTTGTCAAGGGTCTAAATAAAAGCAAAGGATTATTAGTATTCAAATGCTATAAAGATTGAATGGCTTGAAAAGGAATGTCAATAGATATTTCACATAGGGTATGAACCCAACAAGTAAAGAATGTCATTGCATGCACAAGAAGCTAGGAGGACTCCATAACCTTGAAGATAGAAATATAGTAAAGGCAACAAAAGCTTGTTGCAAGAGAAGGAGAAAGGATATCACGAGATGAGGTGTGACTTATGGTTGGATCAATCATCTCTATGAGAAAGCATGGGAATGTAGGAAGAAGGAATTGTCAGATATGGTCTAATAACTCTAGTCTTAAATTACACAAGCAAGAAAGTCGCCTCTATTATTAGAGTGTGCAACAAAAGCAAGGTACATGTGCAAATGGAAAATGGTGGCATTTCCACCGGAGCGGGGTGATCTTGAATGGCCAAAAACAAAAAAAAAGTGCTTCACAACTAATTCACTCAATGAAGTGAAGAGAGATATTTAATATTGAGAGAAGCCATGTGAGGCAAGGAATATTAGAAAGAAGTTTTTCAGAATGTTGAAATGCCAGTCAATGATAATGGTATTCCAAGGCCAGTTTGGTCAAGAAAAATAGGAAGTGGTTAATTGGATTTCAGTGTCAATATTTAGCTGGAATAATGCATGTTACAACACTATGAATATTGAGAATTTAGCCAAAAGATGTTGGGACAAGATTCTTTGCATAAAGTAGTTGCGAGATGGCAACACTGGTGGACCAACTAGTGACCGAAAATACATAATGATCAAGTGAGGCTTGGCTAGCAGGTGTAGAATAAGGGCCAATGGTGCACAATTGAGAAAAATAACAGTGCACAGGGAAACAAGGTTCTACAGAAATTCAAAGACAACCATCTTCAACAATAAAGATAAATAATTGATTAATATGAAATAGATATGCATTAGAGTGCATGGTAGAATTGATGCTTGAGGCATAGAATAAAGATAGAATGCATGTGCATAAAATAGGCCTGAAAGATAAGTGCTTGGTGCATACTAATGTGTGTTTGTGCATGTAGACATGAATGAACATGTTGGTGGCATGATTATAGACTAAGAGTAGTCGGCTGATATATATATATATATATATATATATA
>ML778767.1:288716-305411 GCA_009831015.1 Picea engelmannii
TGGAGAAAATGTTGACCAATAAAATTAGTGAAGGGAGCCAACGAGCTTCTACGAATGTAAAACGATCAGGTAGCATCAAGTAAATTGATAACAAACAACCATGCATGTATGCATTTGGGGTTGTTATAACGTATAAATGTTGAAGGGAAGGAAGGTAAGAATTCCCGCATTCTAATATCAATATTTGAATTGATGAAAAGGTAGGGGGCCTTGAGTATGCAAATACATTGTTGCTTGAATTCATTTATGGAAACCTATTTGCATAATGTGTTATGTTGGTTATGAATTCATAACCGAGTTAAATCAGGAGACATTACTCCTGTTATAACAATGCATGTCATTTGAGATGGTCATGTGTGAGGCCATGACGAGTTTGGATATGGAAAGGCTATAGTGATATCCAAGTGCATGATGGTTATTCCCTATGTAATTGAGGTTTGGACTGCAACCTTTTTGCCTATGCTAAATAGCACTAAGGAATGATGTTCCTAGTGTTGTGTATGGGTTGAAGAGGAAGGTATCCAAAGGATCAGACGGGTTGTGGGAAAGGTTTTGGATAATGATGTATTGAGGCATGGGTCATACCTTCCAACTCACATGGTGGAATGCATGACATGAACATATGGTATTCCAGAATCAATTCAATGATGCATTGTGTAGATGTGGCCAAGATTATTGGCACATTGGTTTTATTTATTGATAAAGTTTGATGTGATAATAATGCATGTACAATGAATGATAATGTTATTTTAAATAATATGATGAATAGTAGAATGCCATTTTAATGTAAATAATGGTTGGACATGATTGAATTATTGGGTAGATACAATTTTGATATCATTTCATGAACTGCTAAAATTATGCATGAGTGTTGACAATCTTGTTTGGCTGCAAGAAAGTTAAGGAAATTGCAGGAAAAATGGTCTAGATATGGCGATGTTGTATGCCCATAAGAAATATTGAAATCTACTACTGCAAGAACCAAACACAAAGAGCAGAAATCTCATGTGTGGGAATTTTTATTTTCCTGAATAACTAGATTTGAGAAATTGATAATTGAAAATTGTTACGATATAATAACAATTTGTTTCGCTACATGGAGTTGAGGAAATTATAGGAAAAATGGTCTTGGATATGGCCGGGATGTAATCCCATAGGGAAGACTAAAATCTATTGTTGCAAGAGCCAAACAATTATGAGCAAAAAGACTCATGTTTGGGAAATTTCGTTTTCCTGTGTAAAACAGATTTGAAATTTTATAATTATATGATGATGTCTCATACTAATTGTATGCATGTAATGCAGAAGGGGATGATTGCCACATGTTATATATTACTAGTGGAATTCTAGCAACAAGTTGGCAGTTGTCTATGTGAAAACACCTTGGCAAATGATGGATCACCCAAGGAACTGTATAACAATGAAAGGGATGCCTGAGCCTAGAGGGTGAGTTGCATTTTCGAAGAACCAGGTTGTCAGGCCTGAAGAGTGAACTCTTGTGTGAGTTTCATTTTTGAAGAACTAGGTTGTTGGGCTTGAAGAGTGAACTCTAGTGTGAGTTTCACTATAGAAGAACCCGGTTTTCAGGGCTAAAGAGTGACCTCTAGTGTGAGTTGCACTGTCGAAGAACCATGTTGTCAGGCCTGAAGAGTGAACTCTTGTGTGAGTTTCACTGTCGAAGAACCAAGTTATCAGGCCTGAAGAGTGCACTCTTGTGTGAGTCAGACTGCAACAATAAGGTTGTTGTTGGTTATTTTATTGATATTCTTCCTAGTAGTGAGTCCCTTGAGTTCCTAGTAGTGAGATTCCTAGTTACCTATGATAGAGAGACCTTGATAAATGGACGGTACATCCCTTGGGTTAACTTTGATAAATAGATGGTTCATCCCTTGGGTTATACCTGATAAATAGATGGTACATCCCTTGGGTAAACCTTGATAACAAATGGCACATTCCTTGGGTTATCCCTGATAAACGGATGGTACATCCCTTGGGCTAACCCTGATAAACGAATGGTACATCCCTTCGGTTATCTTTGATAAATGAATGGTGCATTCCTTGGGTTGGGCAGGTCAAGAGGAAGAGAGTTGGTGGAAATTGGGATAACATTAGGAGAATTCCAATGGCTTATGTATATGTTTCGGGCCAAGGTGCCTTTGTATTTCTGATTTTGGGTGCAGGATGTTCCTATGTATATGTGGTATTGGGGCTAGAGTGCCTATGTAATTTGTTTAGGCTGGAATGCCTATGTGGTTTTGGGCCAAAGAGTCTATATGTTAATTATTGGTTTGGGGGGCCATAATTGTAAAATGAAATTAAACCTGTAGGGTGTTGTACACTGAGGACAGTGAAAAAACAAGGGGGAGGGGATGTAACATCCCTATTTCAAATCCCCACGAATTATAATGTAATTGTATAAATGTGAATTAGGTTGGTGAGTCGATGCATTGGGGCTAAGAGCCCGTATTAATCTAATGTGGTTGGGGGCCAAATTACATGTTATGGACATTGATTAATTAATAAAAGGAATAATCATTGACTGCGATACAAAAGAGATGAAGAATGATGGAGGGTTATGATTCCACAATAGAGAGGGGTCCAAGGGGGAATTGTTCACGGGTATTAATCCAATGCACATTCCTTAAATTATTATCTTTGTGTATAACCTTCTAATTGTTAATTCAATGTATGAGAGGCCAATCATTAAACTCATGTAAGAGGGTGGGTGTGAGTGGTCACATTCCATAGTTATTGGAGAGCATGGGATGAAGTACAATCATCCTTGAGAAGAGTGTGAGTCAAGCAAGCAATGAAGAAGAGCAAATTCGTATGCAAAATGGGGACAGTGTTTACACACAGTTTTTGGGCAACAAAAGGAAGAGCATAGGGCTGGTAAGAGGACCAACCATCAAATACTTGAAATCAACCATTGTTTGGTTGTGTTTTTATGCTAATTAGAGGCCTATGTGCCAGTAAATCGAGCTGTAAGGCTGTGGTGCATTTTCCGGTGGAGAAAATGACTCTGAGCCTTGTGAAGGCTGCTGTGAGAAAATATAAAATAGTCGAGAGTTCCTAGAGTTCCTAGCTGAGTGATTCTTAGCCAACTGAATGCACTAGTGGCCTTAATAAACGAATACTACAACTTGAGGGACCGTGAGTAGTGAAGGGGGTACATTCCTTGGGTAGTGCTGGTTGTGAGGAAAAAAGAGTGTTGGAGGGTCGAAGCTACTGTGAGACTAGAACTTGGGTTTGGGGTTGCTCTGTGTAGAGAGTGGATAGCTAGTGGGATGGATCTCCTTGTGGAATCATAGCCTCGGCTCGGGGGTGGCTTGTTGATGAGAGAAAATGATCAGCAGTGACTATGGCTAGGAGGTTCATCCTTCGTTTGCAGCCAGTTGGTTAATCATTAACAGATACGTGTTTATGTTATGTTCGTATGTTAATACCATTGTGTAAATGGTTTATATGAATGTTGTGTGTTTACTATTTGCTTGAACAAAAATATTCATGTTTAATATATGCTGCTAGATGCATTCATAACTGTGGTATCAATCAATTGGTCAATATTGTGTGTGATCTGTAGGTGGTAAGCTACATGAATTTAATTAGCATTAAATCTTAATAAATTAATGAGTTTATGCACGTAATGTTTCTCAGATGAGTCATTGTGTACATTACATTTTGGTATCAGAGTTGAGAGAGAGAGAGAGAGAGAGAGAGAGAGAGAGAGAGAGAGAGAATTTTTGTGTGACGAACCAGCTTTGGTGGCTGGGTACGTTACATAAAACATCTTGTGCCAGCCGATCAGGTTCTCGATTCTGATTTTTGTCCATATTAATATGGATATTGTTAGGTAAAGAATCAGTTTTAGATAGGGCAAGAATAACAAATGGGAAAAGTGGAGGAATTTAGTCTAGAGGTTTGGATATTTTTTCGAACAAGTGAGAGACTTAGTAGGTCCTCTAGGTTGAAAACTATAATGTATTCCTTGGTTTGAACAACCTTTCGATGAGCTTTGGTGCTCCTAGGTAACTATTATAAGAAGGGTATTTTTTTCCAAATTTATCTAGCAAACACTGGGGTTATGGGTATTAAGGATTGAACTACTAGATTAGGAATAATAAAAGGATCATCAACTTCAGTTTCAAAGTGTGAGTCAAATTAAAGAATTTCTGGATTTTCAAATTCGAATTCCATGTCTTGAAAATTTGACTCGGGGCTAGATTTTGTTTCACCTTTAGATTTAGGTTCACTGATTGATAACTCGAGTCGATTAGATGTTGAATCAAGTTTATTTATTTTTTGATAATATTTACACAGTAGAGAACATTAACCACTTTTATCCATACAATGATGGCAACTCTCTGTTAAGCACCACGATTTTGACATGAGTGGGTGCTCTTTGACAACTATAGGAGTTCACCCCGAAGGGAAGTCCCATTTATAATTTATTCCATTTGGAATAGGGAACCCTCTGGATTATGGCCCAATTACCATTTGTAAAAAGATTAAATGAAACACTTTACAATTAATCTTAAAAACTAAATATGCAATATGTAAAATGCAATTTTAAACTAAGTTCCTAGCCAGGAGAAAGCGAAAATAGATAGATACTTAATTGAATGAAATGAATGTAGTTATAACCATGAAAAAAATCATTAAATTACTCATACATACATTTCATATAGCTTGCTATGCAATGAAGGTGAGCCTATCACTTATATTCAAAACTAAAATTTTCTATACATCATATTGGTACCATTTTAAAAGAACAAGTGAGAAGAGATATACAGTATGATATTAGTCCAAAATTTATATATCAAATGTCACTATAATTCAAGCATAGATGAAAACCATAAGAAATTTAATAATTCATACGTACAAAGAATCAATTCCTCTTTTACATTTCTTTCTTTTATTTATACAAAAATCTAAGCATAAAAAGGAGACTAAATCAATTTTCCTTCTCTAGCTGCTCAAACTTCCATTAGATCCATTGAAGTCTATCCCTTGGACTTTTCCTTGTTGTTATATGTTTTCCAAGCTTTGGAAACATAAATAATATGGTTGATTTAGGGAAATTGATGTTGATCAAGCGAAACCTTGAATACAATGATATTTCTTCTTAAGTTTTCAATATGTTTTTCCACTTTAGGCAAAGTGGCTTTAGCCCTTGCAATAGAATCTTAAGGAATTTCAACATAATCTACCAACTATTTAACAATAACTACAAAAATAGATTGTAAATCACGTCTCTCATTAACAATAGTATCCTCTAGTGCTTTGATGACTTGATCTTGTCGAAATAAATCATCAATGGAATCGAGGGAAGGTAAGTTACATTTAGATGCAATTTTATCTATGAAATGTAAGGACTTGGTAACTCCATTAGTTTCTACTTTCATGTTATCAAAAGCTTCTTGTGCCAATTTATTTCGACAATCCAAGCCAATATTAATATAAACAATTTCATTTTCATTCAATCGGGGTACCTTAGGGTCAAACATCTACAACATATATCCTTGCCACCTTCTAATGAAATCGAATTGCAATTGTACTTGTTTTCTTGTAATTTTCCAAACTAAGATATGTTTATGAATATCTAACATAATGTCAATCTGACTCTGGAACATTTTCACTTTTCCATAGAACCTCCTCTGAATAACATTCAATTTGTCCTAAATTATGAGAGCATAATTAAAGAAACTAATGGGATCACATTGGCAGGTTTGATAATAATTGACTTCATTCTCTAGCTTGGTAATTTTATTTTTCTATTGCTTCATTTTTTTGAAAGTTGACCAAATTGTATCTACATTTTCTTTAGTGAATGTTATCCTTGTATATGTTAGGATTCTAATCCATCTTATTCTACATTCAAAATAACAATTTGAGAAGTCAAAAGAATTTCTTTGTCCACGACAATTTTCTTCCTCTTGTGAGATTGCCTCATAATTTTCTTGGTCTTTCTATCAAAAGTAAAGTTATCAAGATTTTCCACATCCATAGGAGTGTGTGTAGGCATATCTCCTATAGTGATCAACCAAGAATAACCTATCATTTGGAAACTTTGAGGAGTGTAAACCTCCTCAATTGGTCTTGAATTGGCCCAACTCTTGATACTGCCAATATACTTTCTAGCTTTCCATGTTGTTTCTCTTCTTTTTGCTCAACTTTAGCAACTACTTCAACCTTCATCTTTCATTCTTCCTCTATTCCTCCAACATCTATTTAGTAATTTTCTGCTCTTGACTTGTTCTCTCATTTTCTAACCTCTCTTCTTTGGCTTTTTTCCTAGCTTCTTCAACTTTCAATTGCAAAGTGGTTGCCTCATCATCAACCTCAACTTTCTTTCTTGCTTCTTATTCTTCTATCTTTTTCATGTTCTCCTCCTCTTTTTTATTCTTCTTCTCCTCATTTTCTTTCAAGAGAAATGATATTATTTGTAGCATCTCGTTGAAATACCGTGTCTTTTCTAGGGCCCTCACTTCTTCCAAAGTCTCATGAGTGTAAGGCCATGTGTATTCACAACAAAAATAAACGGTTCCCTAAAGTTGGTATATGGATAAATACCTATGCCTCTTGACTTAAATTGTTTCCATTTCATCCACCATTTCTCCAAAACTTTGTTACAACCTTTTGGGGACTCTTCAACCCACATAGAGGTCATTTGGATTTCATAGTCAACAAATTTGTACTATCATTGAAGTTCACTAGGCTAAAACAACGTTATACACTATCCCTTATCATTGACAATTGTTCTTGCTTCTAGTCTAACATGGTCAATGATCCAATGAATTATTTTTGCACAAGTTAATATAGTAGGCCTTGCTACTACGTTATGCATGCACAATTTATTGATGTTAGGGTAAACGTTCTCATCCTTTTCTTCATCATCTCCTGGATCAATCAATTTAGGTAAGGGGGGTTTTTCTCAACCCTAAAAATTTGGAACAACTTACCAATTTGGAAAATTAGCTTGTCTCGAATCGCTTGAAGTGTCTAAATAAATAGGCCTCCGAGGTTATGGGATTGTTTATTGTATAGGGGCTCAATATTCTTCCACTATCCCTTCCTCTTTCCTTTGAGATTTTGAAGTTTTATTTTTCATAGGCATGTAAATAGTTCTAGAACATTTCCAAAATAGGACAAATCAAAATTACAGTCCTAAATGAGAAGTAAACAAGCATGAAAACATACTATAAATTCTTTCTTTTTTTATTCATATGCCTGAGGTTAAATGAAAATCAAGAAAGATGATATGATTTTATTTATAGAAGTGATAATTGAAGCGTACACTGATTTCAAATGCATGTTGATGATAAAAATTAACTAGTTAAAAATTGAAATTTCATAGGCTCTCTCTAGGAATTGAGCTTAGATTGAAAATTCAAAACAAAACCAAAATAATGAAAGCAAGGGATCATAATAAGAGGAATCTAATAGTTAGGTAAGGAAAATAAATTCATTTTGCTAATTGTGGGAATTGGAAGTATAAATGGGAAAACATTTTTTATTCTATTCATTGAGATGAAAAAAAGGGGTAAAAAGAAATGAAAAAAAGAAGATCTTGGATAGTGAAAGTGGATGATGATCTCACAGTCCGTTTTGATGTATTAAACGCCCAATCATGTCCTAATAAATACAAACATATCACAAAACTTTTCATCTTGTGTGCAGATTTAGTATGATTTCCCTTTATCAAATTGGAATGGAAGAATGATTGACACCATTATTATCACATTTAAACACCAAACATTTGGAAATATGTGGACCAGTGGAGAAGCATGAAAAATGCATGCTTTGCTAACCTTCACAACCATTGGAGTAATGGAACAGATCAATGTTCAATCTAAATTTGATAATAGGAGGTAGCAAAGTATCAACTTAAAAGGGGCTCTGATGTATTGGAACTAAGTTAAGAAATTGAAATTGTTTTATGAAAACACTCCATTGAAGAGATAGAAGAGACGTGGAAATCAATTATTGAGATAGGGATTCCCAAGACTATTGGGATGGGATGAAAGATCATTTTAATAAGGGTTCTAAGAGTGAGCCAGAGAGAAGCAAAAGATCGATTTTGAAACATTTTTGATAGTATGGTAGAAGTTTGAAAAGAGGAACTTTGAAACTATTCCATTGAAAGGTTTAACAAAATAAAAATATTGCATGTATTTAGTCAAAAAATCTAGGGAATAATAAGGCAACAATTTCAGAAAAAGGAAAAAATGAATGAAAAAATCAATTAAAAGAGAAGATGATAAAATACTAAAATATCATGCGTAATGTAAAAAGAGATTCACCAACCAAAATACCTTAGATAATATGATAATCTTTCAATAACTAAAAGAAAAAACAAAAAGGTGGGTCCCTACAATTAGAAATTTAGGGGATTGTTGAGGCCTCAACATGCCATGTAACCTAACAAGACTCAGTAAGAATGGATCCTATGATCTCCTTAAGTATTACTCCTTAGTGGAAAAGGTCGAACCAACTGAGCTATCCCTTGGGGCTCAAGGAGGATAAAAATATATATGCCAATTCAGGAATATGCCTTACCAAGCCAACCATTGCTAAGAGAATGATCAAAAGTACCATGAATCAAACCCAAAGCCTTGAACCCATGAAACTATGTCTATAAAATCTTATTTGATTCTTTATGAGCTTTTAAATAAACAAAAGTGTTCTCAACCTTAGTGATTTGAAATGGATTTGAACACAAAGTTGTGGTTGTAATTCTCAATATCTACGTTAATTTATCAATTAAGGAAGGTTAGTAACTATGTAAAAGTCAATGCAAAGTAAAGTGGAATAAGACAAAGGAGAAGAAAATATGAATTAATTAAAATAAAAAAAATAGAATATGAGAGAAGAAGAGAGAGATGAATGGGAATTGAAAGGTTAGTCCTTTGGCCTTCCCATTACCCCAACTCTCTCTATTTATTCTTGTACTTTCACTCTCAAAGGGTTTATTTTGGCTAGGAAGAGATAATGCAAAGGAGAAGCTGATGTGTAAATTGTTGAATGGCCCATAAGCATGCATCTTGCATTGTAACTAGACATTGATGAAATAGACTAAGTAACCATTGAATGTTGATTTTCCCATTTGGGTTTGGCCTAAATATTTATGTGTAGTGTTAAATATCGTGTTAATTTTTGTACTTCATTTTTGCCTATTTATTTCAATTCCATGAGAATTCATTCTCCATGTGCAAATTAAGATCACTAACAACATTGTATTGCTCATCATTTGATTCACTCTAAAATTGAAGATCTATGGTTGCCATTAAGTGATTGTTGCAATTTAATAGTTGGGTTTCTAAATATAGTTGCAAAGAACGATTAAAAAAATTGATGAGATCATGGGAATGAAAATTAATGTCTTGAAGGATGCTATTGGTTGTTGGAAAACCACACTTAGTCATTTCCTTGAGCCAAAGGATCGTATGCAGCTCCTTTGGCATCAATTACATTTCAGATTTTGCTAGAGGTTGTGGGAGGCAATATACATGCCATACACATGTTGTATAGGTCGTACACAGGTTGTGGGCCTCTCTTTGAGATGTGAAGAGGTTTTTTGGGGCATTAAGTAAAGACTAAGCATGTGAATGCTAGTAGGATGCTCACATAATTTGTTGAACAAAGAGAAACATGTTGGCTTTGCACATTTAAATAGATTGCATGTATATTCAGTTGGAAAGCATGGCATATTATAAGTATACAAATTTAGTGTTGTGTTTTTGCTTAGTTGAAACATTTATTACTAATATATGGGATCAACTTGATCTGTAATTTTATAAGTTTCTTAGTAGAGAAGAGAAGGATTGATTCCATGGGTTGTTTTTTGTGATCTCTAGCCTCAACACAAGGTTTTATTTTCTCAGGAATTTACCTTTGTACCATTGGATGCAATAATTGCACAAGTGTGTTTGTTTGATAGATACCATGCATGGACAACATGGCCAAGCCTATAGTATATACTATTCCTTGATAGATGACACTAATGGGGAAATGTCCAAGTTTTTTTTATTACATCTTCGTAATAATATTCTATTAGCTTGATTGTGACGTACCTCCTGTTTCGTACGACAACAACCTCTTATAACAAGTGCAATTTTTTTTTCTTTTTTTTTTGTGTGTGCGCGGGTGTACAAGGGTAATAAATACATTCGACTCTGCGTCGCCACATAGCGATGAACATGACACATGCATCTGCGACCACAACATAATGACCTAAGATGCACATCAAAGGTTTACATAACCAAGTATAACCATTACTTAATAATAAACATCAACACCCTCAACGGGCAGCGCAAGCTGAAACGACTTTGTCAACATCCCAGAACAATATTTCTTAAGCAAGAAGTCGAAAGGCGAAGGAGTGAACCTATTATTAAAACAATTTCTTTTTGTCCAACTCTATTAAAACAATACCCACTAAAATTTATATTAAAACAATATCCCCATTATATTGAAACAATACCCAAATTATATTAAACAATAACCAAATTGTATTAGAACCATATCCAAATTATATTAAAACAATACCCAAAGTATTTTAAAACCATATCCAAGTTATATTAAAACAACACCCAATTTACATTAAAACAAAATTCAATTTATATTTAGAACAATACCCACTAAACAATTATTAAAACAATACACAAATTATATTAAAACAATACGCGCTAAAATTTATATTAAGACAATTTCTTTTTATCCAAATTTTAGATAGATTTGTTAGATTATTAGATTCACAAATATTTACGAAACAATTTGTTGACCTGTAAGGAATTATATAACTAAAATCTGACTGTCAAGGATCCTTACAAAATTATAAAATTGATTGAAAGGAGAACTGAATTGCCATTAATTTCAAAGGAGCTGTGGAAGCAAGGATCAATATTCAAAACTGAAAATTTGTATATATTGTTTATAGCTACATGATTACCCCATTGAAGACATTCTTCCATTGACACGTAAAAACATTAAAAAGATCCCTTTTAATTGAATGTTGCTATTAAACCCTGATGCGCAAATCGATCTCATTCTAACATCTAATTCCACTCTAATCCCTTCGCATTTTTACTAGCCATTCCCTTAATAAAGCGTAAACTAAAATAATGTGGAAAGTTGCAGTTAACCATTAATACGGTGGATGTAAAAGGTGCTGACAATAGAGTAGAAATAGTGATTACTAGGTCACGATTTCCAAGTAAAAAAAAGGGAAAACAAAGCATCTAAATCGGCACAAGAAAACTAAAGGCAGTGAGTGCATGCCAGAAAATCAGAAATCAAATTGGCAACTGTCAAATGGCAACTGTCAGAAACCAAGAATCAATTTGGCAAATTTATCCTGACCACGTCATAGAGAAACCCTTTCACCGCCGTACATAACGCCACTTGTAGAGGTAAGGCACAATCAACTGATTTTACAGTAATAATATTGGGCTTCTATTGAAATACATTCCCAACAACAAGCATACACCAAGCATCGAGGAACATGGATTCATCAACACCAAATCATGAGGATAGCGCCCACATAAGGCCCCAAGGGAGATCCAAGGGGCCAAACCCTTGCACAATGTGTTTAAAGAAATGCAACTTCATACAATTTACAGAGGCGTGTTTATGATCCTGATACAGTTTGTAGGGGCAGAAGGATACGACTTAACCAGTGTCTGTAGAGGCGAATATATACTATTCTACTATGCAAAACTTGTTGTTTCTTGATAGCGAAAAGCCTTGTCGACCGTTTTACTCCATATCAATGCTTATCATCCAAGTATTAATGTAGGTTCTGGTTCAGCTTTAAAGCAAGTCGCAATACGTTTCACTGCAAGAGATACACTTCAATGCCAATCATAACATGCGCCTTAATTATCATATGCATCTAATAGAAGAGTGGAATGTTGGAATGAATTTAATAAGTTTTATGATGAAAACTGTGGAAGAAGTTTTGATAAACGGACACCCAATTCGCCTCATTCCTGGCAATGCCTCATACCTCACCTTGCACATTGTTGTCCTAATATTGCACGACTTCAAGAATTTCAACAAATTCTAAACATAAAATGCATTACAATCAATTTAGACATTTAATGCATTCCAGACATGTAAATTCTAAACATAAAATGCATTCAGACATGTAAATTCAATCAAAAATTCAAACATGTAAATTCTAAACATAAAATGCATTACCGTCAATTCTAAACATAAAATTACATTACATAATTTCTAAACATAAAATTACATTACATAATTTCTAAACATAAAATGCATTACAGTCAATTCGGGCATTTAATGCATTTCAGACATGTGAATTCTAAACATAAAATGCATTTCAAACATGTAAATTCAGTCAAAAGTCAGACATATAACTTTAGGAATCGATTCAGACAAATGAATTCTGTCATAAAAATCAAGCATGGTAGAGGAACGGATTTCTTGTGTAATTGGAACCAAATACAAACACAAAATAATCACACCAATACACTTAAATTCGGTGATAAATTCCTAATGCGAGGCGGGTAAATCTGTAGTTGAGAGGTGAGATAAAACGCAGAGTAGAATCACAAAGGGGCGCATTAAGCGCAAAGCTGAGCTAGCCCGGAAAACATTTAACCGTAGAGTCAACTAGGGAATAGGAATTATAACAGCGGCGGGAGCATGCAATACAAAAGGCACAAAGACCATCATTCAAGCACGAGCAACCACTGGCTAGACGGCTAAGGGTTCACCTTCGCTTCACCATCCTCGCACAGAAAAGCAAGGCGTTTGAGATCCATAGGTCTTTTAACGCTAAGGCAACAACAGTAGATCAGGCTCCTTGCCGACTGCTAAGGCGAGGACTAGTGAGCTAGGGATGAAGGATAACAACCTCAAGGAAAAATCCACACATAGGGTGGTCATGACATGCGGGAAGACGAAGGTCGCAGAAATCAATCAACCAATCATTCAACCAGGCTATAAAATTTCAGTCATGAAACCAGTCAACAGTTTACCTACCTAATACATAAGCAGATCTAAAAACATACATCCTACAACATTCTATCAATCAACTGAAAAAGCGTACCGTTGCCTGTTCGCCTACTTCGAGTGACGTCCGCACACTCTGTGCAACTCCCGCTCGCCGACCATCGAGACTACACCGGTACCTCCCAGCTAACGCTAGGGGTACTCTTCTTCCCCCTTAGCCCCTTGAGCTGCAAAGGGGCCACACACACTATCCCGAGGTTTCGTCTAGCTCCCAACTCGCTTCACAAAGCCGAGTTACCACTCCTCTCCAAGCTGGGTATTCCAACTCCCACAAGTAAATCAGTCAAGTCGATATTTTTGCAGCGTAACATTATGCAAACAGAAGATCCTCCTTTCTCCTTCTCCTTTCTTCATTATATAGAATTTCCCACTTCCTCTCTTTCCTCAAATCTCATTTAATTAAAGTTTTTAAAATAAATTCCTAAAAATTCTTCTCCGTACAAGTGTCCCTCATCCCCTACATTCCTCCATTAATTAATTTCTTTAATTAAGTAAATATATTTATTTCCCTCACCCACCTAGAGTTATTCCTAGAATCACTCCTAGGTGTCCATAGATTCCCTTACAGGTTTTAAAGACTTTCCCTATTATGAAATTGCTAAATCAGTTTAAAATTAGAAAGCTCTTAAATGTGGATTCCTTACTAAGTTGACTTCCCGCTTTTTCCCTTAAGTTCCCCTTTTTCCTTTTTATGTTACCTCCTTTCCCTAGTTTCCTATTTTTTTGATTTTCTCTCTTTCCCCTTTTACTTAGAACTCAAAAAGGTAGGTGTGGAATATAACCCGTTTTCCCTTTTATCATTAATTTAATATCTTTTAAATTATCAAAGGATAAAATAATTAATTCCCTCTTTACTATTATATTTACAGATTTTATTTCTTATTAATAATTTAATTTCTTACTCCCTTCATGTTACAAAATTTTATGAAGACCATAATTATTACTTAAGTGGTTTTTATTTTAAATTTTATTATTTTATTTCATTTTATCTATTAAATTATATATATATATATATATATATTCATTCTTTTTTTTAAGGTAGTCAAAATTTTACCCCTAGCGAAATTTTAGACTTAGTACTTAAATTCTTTACTGGGCGACATTTAATTAGGGAAATTGTTGTTTGTCTTAGGGGCATCTAGGTTCATCCCTCTTTCATCATCAACGCGACGTGCCCTTCAGGATGCACTAGGTGCTCCAAGGGTGCCACTCGCCTTATTTGTTCCCTTGCGCGACGTGCCCTTCAGAACGCACTATGTGCTCCAAGGGTGCCACTCGCCTCTTGACTGATTGGTAGACATCAATAACCCTTGGAGTCAACACTCCGCCAGGTGAACTTGTGGGAGACTAAGGGCTTCTAAGGAATAAGGCCCCCGCCTTATTGCACGCCCCTTAGAATCATCGTGAGCGACTGTCACAGTCTTCCCTCATGGCATCGTGGGACCTCTCGAACTAGGTAATCGTTAACCTACAGTTCGAGCCACGACGAAAGTGCTAGTAGGCTGTGGCAGGGTTGTTGTCCACACCTCTCCCTCAACCTCTCTGGTAGTCGTGTGCGACCCCTTTACTCCATATGTGAGTCCGGTTGGCAAGCTATCATCAGCCTGCATCATCAACAAATCATGTTAGAACATATCCATATCATATCATCTAGTCAGATGCACTAATATCACAGTAAAACAATCAAACCCCAATGACACACTCCCTGACTCGATCCAGAGTCCAAGGGGTTCCATCGATGCCTCCTCATCCTCAAGGTCCAAAACCCTGCACACTCAGTAAAACCGAGTCAATAGCACTTGTCTATGTCAAAGCGGTAAAACAACATGTCATCATCCCATAACGCCTCATAATCAAAATCAAAAGTTTAATAGAATAATAATCTGGATCACTTGCAAGCAAGTGTCCTCAAAGAATAAGTTTTCTCAGTGTGCCAGAGCGGGATGTTACATTGACTTTGGTAACCGATCCATTTGCCTCTAGGAAAGAAATTGATTCTTCACATTGCATATATTAATGTTATATGGGGAATCACCTTTTATGTAAATTATTTCTAGGAAAAGACAATGTGGAATTTGCTGCTCAATTTTTGTATTGAGTTTGAGATCAAAGAAGCTTTATAAATGTTGCTTGAAGCATTATATTTTTTAATTATTGCAATAAGTTATATATTGTCAGTTGAGGTGCTCTTATGAGTCCATCATAATTTGTTGTTGTTGAAATTGTTAAGAGCCCTTGTTCATTTAAGAATTAGCATATATATTGGTACTGAGGTATACTCATCATATTTAATAAAATAGTAGATTTTGGCTTCATTTCTCGAAACTAAAAATAGAGTCATTATATTCTCTTGATTGTTAAGCATTAACATTAGCTCTGGGAGAGCCAATAGACAAACACCAAGACCATAATTGAAAACATAACATTCATTCTAGTTAAAGAGCAGTGATTGAAGAAGCTTGTACTTAGTTTGTTAGTGTGTTTTCATTAGACAAACAACTAATTTTATTTCCAGAGAAGCCTAGAACCCCAAAGCATTTAGGCCCAAACAATGTTTGAAGAAGAAAAGTCTCAACATTGACAAAGGACGAAGATATGTGTTGATGAAGTGAGTGGGCTATAAGTCCCTCAAGTATAGATCACTTAGTCTATTCAACAACATCTCATTCGATGGAAAATCAACAGTACTTGTTTTGACAAGATGGGACAAGGTATCCTTTTTCAAAACATATGAAGTAGGTAAAGAGGCATGGAAATTATCAAGGTCACCAAAAGAGACATGGTCCAAAGGTCAACAACATGTTATTTTAATCCAATGGTTGTCAGGGCCTTAGAAAATGTGTCATGTGTAGGGATATTGAGTAGGAGGACCATATGGTTTATTAGAAATGTAACCATAGGAGTTATAGGAGTCATAAGTGTTATTATGGAATCGACCATGGAAACTATTAACAAGGGAACCATGGGGGTTTTAGGGTTATTAACACACATAGGTGCAATTAAAATGCAAACCACATGGGTAATTCATAGGGGGGCATATGGGTTATTAACACTTACACTATAGGGGTTCAAGGGGACCATTGGGGTTATTATCAATGGTGAACATACATTTTTTAAGGGCCATTAACATTGGGATCATAAGGATTATAGGGGATATCATAAGTTAATAGCCATGAGAACATAAAGATTTTAGGGGATATTAATAATGGGAAAATAAGGGTTACATGGGAACATTTTGTTGGACAATTGGTTTAGATTGATGGATAGTTGGTTGTCATTGATGTCAACATTTGGAGAGTGATATTGAGAGTGATGTACTAGATTGATTTCAACCCTTAGAGATTGATGTAAACCCTTGGAGAGACCAAAGGCGTGGTTAAGAAACCCAAGGTTGATTGAGGAAAATGAACATGAAGGACAATGTGATTGTAGGTAAAACCATTCTAGATGGATAGAGGACAATGTGATTGCAATTAAAACCATTCTATATGGATAGTACATGTTGTGTCATTTTCGGTGATATGTGGAATGCCACGTAGTTCCTCACAGTTAAGGAGATATGGCCTTGAGAAGTTGGAGGACCCACATAAGTTATCTAGAAGCCCCTAGAAGGTCAACAAGAAGTTAAAATCTTCTAGAAAGTCATAAGGAAGATTT
>ML778767.1:306650-327792 GCA_009831015.1 Picea engelmannii
AGTACCTCTTCCATAGAGGTGAAAACCTCCACTGAAGAAGGAGGTGATGTTTACCTAGCATCTACAAGTACACATGCAGACCGCGATGTATGGTTGATCGACTCAGGTGCATCATACCATATGACTCCTCACAGGGAGTGGTTCTTTGAATTTGAAAAATATGATGGTGGTGATGTATTCCTAGGAGATGACTCAACAACAAAAATCTTGGGATGTGGAAGGGTTAAGTTGCTGCTAAAATATGGAAGGATTAGAACTCTCCCTGGGGTTCTGCACTTTCCAAAACTTGCCAGGAGCCTAATATTTGTAAGAAAGTTAGATGATGCAGGAGTGGATACTGTATTTGGAAAGAACACTTGTAAGATGGTATGAGGGGAAATGGTGTTGATGAGGGGAGTTTGGTGTGGAACTCTGTTCAAGTTGTTGGGAAGCACTTATACTAATGGGTGTAACATTTCTGTTGTCCTTGAGCAGACAAATAAAGAAGAAAACACCAATATCGTCCCTGAAAAGAAGACCATGCTGTGGCATCAAAGACTGGGGCATATTAGAGAAAAGGGCCTTCAAACACTACACGGTAAAGGCATGGTTGAAGGTATGTCTAATTGCACTTTGGATTTTGATTTCTATGAACATTGCATATATGGTAAATATAATTGAGTAAGATTCCCATTTGGTGCTATAAGAGCAAAGGGGATCTTAGAATTGATACACAGTGATGTGTTTGGACCTGTGCCTATTCCATCACTAGGTAAGTCTGTGTATTATGTTTCATTCATAGATGATTTCTCAAGGTACACATGGATTTATTTTCTTAGAAATAAATATGAGGTATTTGATAAATTTAAAGAGTTTAAGGCTCTGGTAAAAAATTAGACAGAGAAGAAAACAAAGGTATTGAGAATAGATAATGGTGGAAAATTCTGTAAGAAGTGTGGTATAGCAAGGCAGAAGACTACTCCATACACTCCTCAACAGAATGGAGTTGCAGAAAGGATGAATAGGACACTGATGGAAAAAGAAAGGAACATGCTCAATGGTGCCGGGTTAGGATAATAATTCTGGGCAGAGGCAGTGGGTATAGCATGTTACTTGGTCAATCAATCACCTTAATCAACGTTGGATGATAAAACTCCACACGAGGTATGGTTTGGAAAGAAACCCTCTCTTCAACATCTTAGAGTGTTTGGTTGTGATGATTATGTACATGTTCCAAAGGAAAATAGAAGTAAGCTGGATAAAAAGTTTGAAAAGTGTATCTTTATTGGTTATAAAGATGGTGTGAAAGGTTATAAGCTTTGGAACCCAGAAACCAAGAAGACTGTTTACAGTTGAGATGTTGTTTTCAGAGAGGTAAAAGATGTGTCCAAACAAGAATTCCTACCAATGCAAGACGAACCTGAGAAAATAGAGCTTCATTTGGATGATGCAAAATCTGAATCATCTGAAGAAGAGAAAGCAGAAGAAGAATAAGAAGAAGAAGAAGAAGAAGAAGAAGAACCTCATACCCCAGTATTGAGGAGATCAGTGAGAGATAGAAGGAAACCATAAAGGTATAGTCCACTTGATTTTCATTCCAATTTTGCTTTCTCTATTATTGATGATGATCCCATAACTGTCAGGGAAGCAGTGAATTCAGAGGATAGCAAACTCTGGAAGAAGGCCATGGTTGAAGAAATGGATGCCTTGGATAAGAATGAGGCATGGGATATAGTTGAGTTTCCAGTTGGAAGAAAATCTATTGGTAGAAAATGGTTGTTTAATAAGAAGTTTAATGCATAAGGTTAAGTGGAGAAATACAAAGCTCGGTTAGAAGCAAAAGGTTATTTCCAGGTAGAGGGAATTGACTTTGGTGAGATTTTTCCTCCTGTTGCTAAGTTAACTTCTATTAGATTTATTTTATCTATTGCTGCTGCTTTTGATCTTGAAGTGGAATAGATGGATGTGAAGACATCATTCCTACATGGGGATCTGGAAGAAGAAATCTACATGAAGCAGCCATAAGGCTTTGTAGTGAAGGGAAAGAAAGAGCTGGTCTGTAAGCTAAAAAAGTCACTATATGGTCTAAAGCAATCACCTAGGATGTGGTACCAAAAGTTTGACACATACATCGTTGGATGGGGATTTGTAAGAAGCAGGGTTGATCACTGTGTATATTCCAAGAAGGTTGGTAATCACTTCATTTATGTAGTGTTGTATGTTGATGACATTTTGTTGGTAGGAAATAACATGGATGTTATCAAGGAGGTGAGATCACAACTATCCTCCAAATTTGACATGAAGGATCTCAGTGTTGCTAACTTCATTCTGGGAATGGAGATTAATCGAGATCGTGCAAACAGGAAACTCTGGTTGAATCAAAGAAAATATGTTGAGATGATATTGCAGAGGTTTAATATGCATGGAAGTAAACCGATCAAGGTTCCTATTCCTATAGGTGTAAATTTATCTACAGATTAGTGTCCCAAGACACAGGAATAAGAAGAGGACATGTCCCATGTTCCGTATGCCAGTGCAGTTGGCAGTTTGATGTATGGAATGGTCTCTACTAGACCGAACATTGCAAATGCAGTGGGAGTTTTGAGCAAGTATATGTCAAAACCAGGGAAGGAGCATTGGACAACATTAAAGAGGGTCTTCAGGTATTTGCGTGGCACTACCAATTATGGATTGTACTAGTAAGGAAGACCAAGATTGGATAAAGTGGTGGACATACATGGCTTTGTTGATGCAGATTGGGCTAGAGATCTGGATCACAGAATATCTACAAGTGGGTATGTGTTTAACCTATTTGAAGGAGCAATAAGTTGGATGAGCAAAAGATAGGCTGTAGTGGAACTCTCAACTACAGAAGCTGAATACATGGCTGCCACTCATGCAAGCAAGGAAGCAATATAGTTACAAAGATTGTGTTTAGGTATTGGGTTAGTAAAACAAGTAGTGAGATTAGATTGTGACAGTCAGAGTGCAATCTTCCTGACAAAGAACCCAACTTATCATTCGAAGACAAAGCATATTGATGTTCAGTATCACTTTGTGAGAGACATGGTTGAGGAAAAGAAGGTGTCACTGGAAAAGGTTGACACTTTGAAGAATGTTGCAGATTCATTGACAAAGTTTGCGAGCACATAAAAGTTCTCTTTGTGTAGAGTAACAATGGGCATTGCTGCCTTGGATTGTTGACTATATATAATCCCGTGGACCCCTGGATGCAAAGAAAACAACAAGTGGGAGAATGTTGGGTATATGTTATATTCTTTGCATGTGTGTGTGTGGGCATGTCAGATTCGACAACTGCGTGTTGGGCAGTTTTTGCTATTTTTAGCGGTTTTCTAAATCAATCCCGGATTAAGGGATTAGGGTTTTGGTATCTACAAAATACCTAAAAACATTCTATATATTGTATGGTGAATGGTGAAATTCAATATAATGAATATAAGAAAGGTTTTCCCGGTTGAGGGTTTCCGGTATAAAATCTCTGTGTACTCTGTGAATGAGCCATTGATTAATTTATGTTTTGCTTAAGAATCTATATGCATTGCTTTACTTCACAGGTTTAAAACTTACAATGGTAAAGAGGTTATGAATTGACTAATTAAGGAATTGTTAGTTAGTGGGTTAGCCCTAAAAGATGGAGAAAGGGGTAAAACAATTACAAAGAGACTTCTAGAGGAAGCCATTTGGAGAGTATAAATAAGAGAGCAAGGAACTCCCATTAGCACCTACTCTATCTATTGAACATTATTGAATATCTATTTGTGAAAGTCTATTTGCAGGTATGCAGTGACAGTTATGAGAAAGCGTAGGTTTGAAGTTACGAAGGAAAGTTGAGGGCAAAGTCTCAGAGTTGCAAGTTTAAAGGGCGTGGATGTAAGCGGGCCACAATGGAGTAAAGCGCAGATACCCGTGAGCTGTAGAAGGGAAAAACAAAGATCTAGGAAAGGTTTTATGAAAGCTTGAGAAGTGGTGTTTGTTCAAGGTTGTTGAGGTTGAGGTTGGATTGATGGTCTGAGATTTGAAGCACCAAGTCAGTTACAAAGTGTACAGGTATGCATATATGCTTATAAGATTATATCTTAGAGAGCTTATGAAGCATGCTCGAGGCATGACTTGGTAAGGTTTGGCATATTCTATCTTGAAGGTATGGTATCTATTGTATTGAATGTTCAAAGGCATATCTGTTGAAGAAGATTGATGGTGCATGTCTGAGTATTATTGGTATATCTTTGTTAGTGCATTACGAGAGATCTATGTTAAGTGATATTGGTATATGGTTAATACATGCTTAATGATACATAACAGTGAGGTTTGATGTATGATTGATGTGAGGGTTTATGGTACATGGTTGTGATTGGTACATTCTTGGTAGAGGCATGTGATGGTGATGGTTGTGAGTATTATGAGCAATCTTAGTTGATGCACATCTCATTGATAGTTGAGAGTTGTTTGGTGATTGGTTTTCGTGAGTTGTTCCAGTTTGGTTGATGATATTACTGGTACAAGTTAGTGGTATAGGCTGTTGATATTGATTGATGTTCAAGTTTACAGTGACTATTTTATAGAGACAAAGACAATGAAGGTAAACATAGTAAGTTTGTGATAGTTCACGAGTTGCAGTAAGAATAGGCGTAAATATCTGTGGGTTACACTTAAGAAGGTCATGGATACCTGTGTGTTGCAGAGTATCCTGGTTGCAGATCTGCAGAAAGGTTGAAGATTGTTGGTACAGGTTGCGACAGTTTATTGGTACATGTTGACAGTGACAGAGTGACAATGACAGGTTGTCTAAATTTGGAATTTATATTTTAGGGTGGCAAGATGTGGCAAGGAAAGGGGGTTGTAGCCTCCTTTCGGTTGTTGCTGCAGAATCAGGGATTTGGAGCTTCCTTCAGGTTGGATCCTGAGAACTAGGTGGTTGTAGCCACCTTCCGGTTGTATTCGGAGAACTCAGGGGGTTGTATCCTCTTTCTAGTTGGAGCCAGAGAATTAGGGAGTTGGAGCTTCCTTCAGGTTGGAGAATGAGATATTAGGGGGTTGAAGCCTCCTTCCAGTTGGAGCTGGAGAATTGGAAGTTGGTGCTTCCTTGAAAGGAATTCTTAAAGACATATAAGAAAAACATTCAATGGTTTTCTCCCGCATTGGGTTTCCACGTAAAATACCAGTGTATTGTGCGTTGTGTGGATGCATTTGTTATTGTTTATTATGCACTAATGGATGTTAATGTTTATGATAGAGTAACATATTAATAATGAACATATGAACATGGTCGGATAAGTTAAAGGAATATACATTGTGGTTTAAAGGATTAATAAGTGGTATAATTTCTCATTACTTATTCACACCCCCCCCCCCTCCTCACTAATCCAACACATTTGACTTATTAGAAATGAGAATATAATGGTTTTACAGGTTACTAGCATGAGAAACACATGGGTTATTAACACGGGGACCATATGTGTTTTATATGATATTAATGTTAGGAGCATAAGGGTTGTAGTGGACATGGGTGTTATTGGGATAAGGACAATAGAGGTTATTTCTGGGTCAAGCATGAGGGTTATAAACACTAGGAGAATAGGGGTTATACAAGACCATATAATTATTAAACAAGGGGATCCTAGGGGTTTTATTGGTTATTAAATCCTACATAGATTAATAACTTAAGATGTTTTTCTTAGGCCCTTTGCAGTGACACATAGTACATATAGCATTGTCTGGCCATTAATGGGGGGTAGCACCCCGGAACATGCATGAGTTATGTGATGTATTATTCGAAAGGGGACTTGAAAGGGTACTTGCACTAGGTGGCTACCACATCTGTAACTTAAGATGTTTTTCTTAGGCCCTTTGTAGTGACACACATAACACACAACATTGTTTGGCCACTGATGAGGGGTAGCGCCCCGAAACATATGTGAGTTCTGCGATGTATTATTTGAAAGGGGACCCGAAAGAGTATATGCACTGGGTGGCTATTGAAGCTATAACTTACAATGTTTTTCTTAGGCCATTTGCAGCGACACACAAAACATACATAACTATTTAGCACTAATGAGGGGTAGTGCCCTGAAACATGCGTGAGTTCTACAATGTATTATTTGAAAGGGAACCCAAAAGGGTACCTTCACTGGGTGGCTACCATAGTCATAAATTAAGATGTTTTTCTTAAGCCCTTTTTAGTGACACACAAAACGTACAACATTGTCTAGCCATTGATGAGGGGTAGCGCCCCGAAACATGTGTGAATTTCATGATGTATTATTCGAAAGGGGACCTGTACTAGGTGGCTACTGTAGCCGTAACTTAAGATGTTTTTCTTAGGACCTTTGTAGTGACACACAAAATGTACAACACTGTCCGACCACTGATGAGGGGTAGTGCCCCGAAACATGCGTGAGTTCTGCGATATATTATTTGAAAGGGGACCCGAAAGGGTAACTGCATTAGGTGGATACCTCAGTCGTAACTTAAAATGTTTTTCTTAGGCCTTTTGCAATGACACACATAATGTACAACACTATCTAGCCAATGATAAGGGGTAGCGCCCCAAAACAGGCGTGAGTTCTGCGATGTATTATTCGAAAGGGGACCTGAAAGGGTGCTTGCACTGGTTGGATACTGCAAACGTAACTTAAGATGTTTTTCTTAGGCCCTTTGTAGTGACACACATAACATACAACACTCTCTGGCCATTTATGAGGGGTAGCACCCCAAAACAGGCATGAGTTTTGTGATGTATTATTCGAAAGGGGACCTGGAAGGGTACTTGCACTCGGTGGCTATTACAACCATAACTTAAGATGTTTTTCTTAAGCCCTTTTGTAGTGACACACAAAATGTACAACATTTCCTAGCCATTGATCAAGGGTAGCGCCCCGAAATTGGCGTGAGTTTTGCGATGTATTATTCGAAAGGGGACCCAAAAGGGTACTTGCACTGGGTGGCCACCACAACCGTAAATTAAGATTTTTTTCTTAGGCCCTTTGCATTGACACATAGAATGTACAACAATGTCTAGCTACTAATGAGGGGTAGCAGCCCAAAAATTTTGTGAGTTCTGCAATGTATTATTCGAAAGGGGAACCGAAAGGGTACATGGACTGGGTGGCTACCACAACTATAACTTAAGATGTTTTTCTTAGGCCCTTTGGAGTGACACACAAAACATGCAAAACTATTTGGCCATTGATGAGGGGTAGCACCCTAAACAGGCATGAGTTTTGTGATGTATTATTCAAAAGGGTACCTACATTGGGTGGCTACCATAGCTGTGACAAAAGATGTTTTTCTTAGGCCCTTTGCAGTGACACACATGAATTACAAAACTGTTTGGCCACTGATGAGGGGTAGCGCCCTGAAACATAAGTGAGTTCTACAATGTATTATTTGAAAGAGGACCCGAAAGGGTACCTGCACTGGGTGGATATCACAACTATAATTTAAGATGTTTTTCTTAGTCCCTTTATAGTGACACATATAACATACAACAATGTCTGGTCACTGATGAGCGGTAGTGCCCAGAAACATGTATGAGTTTTGCAATGTATTCTTTGAAAGGGGACCTGAAAGGGTACTTGCACTGGGTGGCTATCACAACCATAACTTAAGATGTTTTTCTTAAGCCCTTTGTAGTGACACACAAAATGTACAACAATGTTTGGCCACTGATGAGGGGTAGTGCCCAGAAATAGGTGTGAGTTCTGCGATGTGTTATTCGAAAGGGGACCTACATTGGGTGGCTACCACAACCATAACTTAAGATCTTTTTATTAAGACCTTTGCAGTGACACACATAACGTACAACACTGTCTGGCCACTGATGAGAGGTAACGCCCCAAAACATGTGTGAGTTCTACAATGTATTATTCGAAAGGGGACCCAAAAGGGTACCTTCACTCGGTGGCTATTGCAACTGTAACTTAAAATGTTTTTCTTAGGCCCTTTGTAGTGACACTCAAAACATATAGCATTTTCTGACCACCGATGAGGAGTAGTGCCCTGAAATAGGCATGAGTTCTGTGATGTATTATTCGAAAAGGGACTCGAAAGGGTACCTACACTAGATGGCTACTGAAGCCGTAACTTAAGATGTTTTTCTTAGGCCCTTTGCAGTGACACACATAATGTACAACACTGACTGTCCATTGATGAGGGGTAGCACCCTGAAACAGGCATGAGTTATGCGATGTATTATTCGAAAGGGGACCCAGAAGGGTACATGCACTGGGTGGCTACAACAGTCGTAACTTAAGATGTTTTTCGTAGGCCCTTTGCAGTGACACACATAACATATGATGGGAGGAAGATAAATTCTCAAAGTCTAAATTAAAGCACTGAGAAATAATTTATTTGGGGTTAGAAACCTATGCATTATCTAAATGGTTTTCTTCTATGATATTTTCCAAACCAGTGTCTCCTATTAGACTATTACTTTCAATGAGAGGAAAACAATTTTATTCAAATAATTCTACCTTTGCTAATGGTAGTTGCAATGGGTTTGTCTCAAAAAAAAAAAGTGAGGGTAATATACCAAGGGGAGTGACACCCAAGATGTTATAAATTCTCCTGGTAGTCTAAGGGTACTTCATCTTCTTTGGGGATAGAGAGAAGGTATAAAAACTAGTCAAGGACTTCTTATTAAGATGGTTTGTCACTTTTAGGGAACCTAAAGTAAATTTGCATAACCCTTCCAGAGAAAACATCTAGAGGTTCATTTATGTTCCTATAGATTCCTCCAAGCTCACTACAGAGTTCTTCATTGTCATAATTTTCACGAGTAGTGATAAAGACTTCCATCAATTGTTTCCAACTGTTAATTGATTTGGTTGGTAATGTCCTATACCAAGCCTTGACCCTTGATTCGTCCTTCCAATGTGAGGGTAAATAACTGACATATTTCATGTCCTGGACAATTTAAATATTTAGACATATAATGTTAAAGTGATTAAGATGCATGAATGCAGTGACTTGCCCTTCACCATCAAACTTCATATTTGAAAATAGATCAACTATATTTACTCGGATGCCATTTGAAGGTCTTGGAAGACTCAAAGGGTGATCCCATCCAAATGTATGGAGAGGAGCCATGTGCTAGTTAAAACATTTAGAATCCTTCCTTCTAGCACCAATTCTATTCATGGGTTGAAATGACCTTGATCAACAGTAGGGGTCAAGTGGCAGTGTTAATTTCATTCAAGCAATTTCCCCTCTCTTTGGTGGCCAAGTGACAATGTCAGTTTCATTTAGGTAACTGCCCCTCTCTTTGGTGGCTAAGTGACAGTGTTAGTTTCATTTAGGTAACTTCCCTTCTCTTTAGTGGCCAAGTGGCAATATCAGTTTCATTTAGGTAACAACCCCTCTATTTGGTGGCCAAGTGGTAGTATCAGTTTTTAGAGTTCTTGGGTTTTGTCTTCTACAATGTGCCTCACAACTTTTGTTTTCCCTTTGATAATTTGTTGCATATATATTCATGGGACCCATTTCCCCTTTCCTATCTTGGTCATGTATTTCACATATATCAACTAACACTAGATGTCAGTATCGTTAGAACAAAATGTGTTTCATCGCATCACGCATGTAGGAACTTTGTTGTGATGTTAAATAGTTTGTGTTACAATGGTAATATTTTGCGTGAGGTGTGATGTATCGCACACGAAATATTTTTTGTGAGACAAATCCTGTGTTGCACACAATTTTACTATAGATGTGACATAACTTGTGTCACATGGAAAAATTTTGAGTAGTGAGACAACACTAAAAAGAGAAATTGTAGCCAATCCAAAATGTTGCATGAGCATAAACTTTGTAGAAGTGTGATAGATCACATAGAAATATTCTTCTTGTGTGAAATGGTGCAAAGGAAGGAAACTTTTCATCGCACAAAAAATATTTTTGGATTCGTGTGAAAGTTGAAACATCGCAAGGGAATATTTTGTATAATGCAACGTTTCATGAGTGAAAGAACTTTATCACGTGAAAATGATAATTTTTTATGCAATGTTTTGTGAGTGGAAGAACTTTAGCATGCAGAAAATGATTTTTTGTGCGATGAGACATTTCACGAGTGAACTAATTTTATTGTGCGAACATGATTTTTGGTGTGATGTGACATTTCTCAAGTGAAAGAGCTTTATTGTGCCAAAATTACTTTTGGTGTGATGTGATAAAGAGAAGATGAAAAATTTTTCTGGAATTTTTCCTTTGTCGCTTTTGAAACATTTTTAGGATTATGTGATATGTTGCACTAAAGTTGTTTTGATGTGATATGCATTGTGTTGCGAGTAAAATCATTTTAGGTGCAACATGTCACATGAAAATAAAGTTGTGTATGATGCGAAAAAGAAAGTTTGCACAAGTTTTAAGAGTAATTTCTAAGTGTTAAAACAACTTGCTTAGAGGATGAGGAGAAAATCAAAGCACTTCTTTGAGGATCCTAGTGAATTCAAAGGGAAAGAACCAAGACAGGATCTATAGGCAAGAAATATCAAAAAATAAGGAAGAAAATATACAATAAAGGCTATGAAGGTCTAAAAATCCAAGAAAAGGAGGGGCCCCATGCTCTCTTTTTCCTTTATCATATGTTGAAGTAAAAAATAGCATGGAGGGTTGTTGCTAGCTCAACACCTTTTTAACTTATTTTCAATGAATTTTGCTTTTACTTTGAGCTTTTTCCATGGTTGTAATACTTTGCATTTTTAAATCATCCTTTATGTGTGGCTTTAGTCCATGCACATAAGTCTGGAGTAGTTGATTGTTTGATAGGTCAGATATTCATGTTGGCAGTGCTTCCCATTCATTTATGTATTCATCTACATCACCTTTTTGTTGTATTCTAGTATGTTTTTCAAAAAGGTCTTTTTTCATCACACCTTGGAACCTCTTAGAGAAATCATTTTCAAATCTAACCCAATTGTATGAATGTAACTTAATCACAAACATCCACCACATGTACCAATTATATGCATTTCCCTCAAGATACATGGATGCGTACTTGAATTTCTCATTGTCGAATTGAACATTATGTATTTGAAAGTATTCCTCTACTTTATTAATCCAAGCCACACTTTTCTTTTTGTCTCCATCAAATTTTGATAATTCTAGTTTTACCCTCATTGGGTACCCATATATTGGAGAATTTGTGTAGGGTGGTGGATGGTTGGTGATCACTAAACTAGTTGCAGGCATGCTTAGTTGTGAATTAGTTGTACTTGAGGAACTTATTTATGGATTAGTTGAACTGGACAAACTTGGTTGTATATTGGTTATATGGGTAGGATTAGCACTGGCTAAGGAATCCTTGTCTTTGAGGATTTTCTCTAATTGTTCGAAGCTTAATTGTGTCTCATTCGTTATGCTTATGCTGAGTTCTTGCTTGATTTCTTATATTCCATGTTGAGTTCTTTCTTGATTTCTTATATTCCTTAATATATTAACCCCCACATCCCCCATGCTAATAACCCATGTGGTTTTTCATAATCCCTATGGTCCCATTGGTAATAACCCCGAAGGTCCCCTTTCAAATAATGCATCACAGAACTCACACCTATTTCGGGCTGATGCCCCTCATCAGTGTCCAAACAATGATATGTGTTCTCTGTGTCACTGCAAAGGGCCTAAGAAAAACATCTTAAGTTATGACTGCAGTAGCCACACAATGCAGGTACCCTTTCGAATAATACATCGCAAAACTCATGCTTGTTTCGAGGTGCTACCCCTCATTAGTGGACAAACGGTGTTGCACGTTCTATGTGTCACTGCAAAGGGCCTAAGAAAAACATCTTAAGCTATGGTTGTAGTAGCCATCCAGTGTAGGTACCCTTTTGAGTCCCTTTTCGAATAATACATCGCATAACTCATGCCTATTTTGGGGTGCTACCCCTCATCAATGGTCAGATAGTGCTATATGTTTTGAGTGTCACTGCAAAGGGCCTAAGAAAAAAATCTTAAGTTACAGTTGCAATAGCCACCCAGTGAAGGTACCCTTTTGGGTCCCCTTTCGAATAATACATCGCATAACTCACACATGTTTTGTGGCGCTACCTCTCATCAATGTCCATACAATGTTGTACATTATGTTATCACTGCAAAGGTCTTAAGAAAAACATCTTAATTTACAACTGTGGTAGCCACCCAGTGAAGGTACCCTTTCGGGTCCCCTTTCGAATAACACATCGCAGAACTCACACCTATTTCAGGGCACTACCCCTCATCGATGGCCAAACAATGTTGTACATTTTTTGTGTCACTACAAAGGGCTTAATAAAAACATCTTAAGTTATGGTTGCAATAGCCACCCAATGCATGTACCCTTTCAAGTCCCCTTTCAAATAATACATCGCAAAACTCACGCATGTTTCCAGGCACTACCGCTCATCTGTGACCAGACATTGTTTTATGTTATGTGTGTCACTGTAAAGGGCCTAAGAAAAACATCTTAAATTATGGTTGTAATATCCACCCATGAAGGTACCCTTTCGGGTCCCCTTTCGAATAATACATTGCAAAACTCATGTATGTTTCAGGGTGCTACCCCTAATCAGTGGCCAAACAGTGTTGGACATTCTGCGTGTCACTACAAAGGGCCTAAGAAAAACATTTTTTGTTACAACTACGGTAGCCACCTAGTGTAGGTACCCTTTCAAGTCCCCTTTCGAATAATACATCGTAGAACTCACGCTTGTTTTGGGGTGCTACCCCTCATCAATGGCCAGATAGTGTTGTACATTATGTTTGTCACTACAAAGTGCCTAAGAAAAACATCTTAAGTTATAGTTGTGGTAGCCACCCAGTGCAGGTACCCTTTCGATTCCCCTTTGAAATAATACATCCCAAAACTCACGACTTTTTTGGGGCGCTACCCCTCATTAGTAGCTAGACATTGTTGTATGTTCTATGTGTCACTACAAAGGGCCTCAGAAAAACATCTTAATTTATGGTTGTGGTGGCCACCCAGTGAAAGTACCCTTTCGGGTCCCCTTTCGAATAATACATCGTAGAACTCACGCTTATTTTAGGGAACTACCCTTGATTAGTGGCTAGGCAATGTTGTACATTTTGTGTGTCACTACAAAGGGCTTAAGAAAAACATCTTAGGTTATGACTGTAGTAGCCACCCAGTGCAGGTACCCTTTCGAATAATACATCACAAAACTCATGTCTGTTTCGGGGTGATACCCCTCATAAATGACCAGAGAGTGTTGTACATTATGTGTGTCACTACAAAGGGCCTAAGAAAAACATCTTTATTTACGGTTGCAGTATCCACCTAGTGCAGGTACCCTTTCAGGCCCCCTTTCAAATAATACCTTGGGATGGGAGGAAGATAAACTCTCAAAGTCTAAATTAGAGCACCGAGAAATAATTTAGTTGGGGTTAGAAACCTATGCATTATCTAAATAGTTTTCTTCTATGATATTTTCCAAACCAGTGTCTTCTAGTAGACTATTAGTTTCAATGACAGGAAAACAATTTTCTTCAAATAATTCTACCTTTGTTAATGGTAGTTGCAATGGGTTTGTCTCAAAAAAAAAGTGAGGGTAATATACCAAGGGGAGTGACACCCAAGGTGTTATAAATTCTCTTGGTAGTCCAAGTATCCTCAAGATAAATTGAAATATGACCACCGTGCAAATGACTTCTAACCAATTTTTTGGGGCAAACCTGGAAAAAAGCTCATTCACCCTACCACTTTTTGCACAAAATGACACTTTCATCTACAAAGAAGTGGATGAAATATAATATTCTAGTCATTGAGACAACCTAATTGACTTGGTAATTGAATGTAATGAAAATTTGAGAAACCTCAAGATGCAATCCCTCTTAAGGAGCCACAACAATCCTTGAAATTCCAAGTAGAGTGGAGAAGGGATTGTTTTTTAATGCCTCTCGTGATGAGCTTAGCCAAACTTACAAATGATGTGTTACCAAGGGAGATGATAGCAAATGAATATCTCACCACCCTACAAATGACCCACATGCAATTTTTAGGCATACCCGACAAGCAACACCTTCACCCCACCAATGTTCACATGTATGAAATTTTCTTCGATAAAGAAGCAGATGACATAGTACATTGTAGTCATTGAAACAACACTACACTAGACCCAACAATTGGCTATGAAGAAAATCCACAAAACATCAAGAGACATTCCCTCTTAGCGAGCCACAACAATCTCTGAAACTCCAAAAAGAATGAAGAAGGGTTTGCTTACATGTGGCTCTCACGATTAGCATGGAAACAATTACCACTCATGTTTTACTTAGTGGGATGGTAGAAAATTCAAAGTCGACCATCAACCTACAAGTGACCCAAAGTCAATTTTTGAGTGGACCCAACAAACAACTTGTTACCACAACATTGTTCACACGAAATGACACATTCATCAACAAAGGAGTGGATGATATGGAACAATGTTGTCATTGAATAAATAAATTAGACTTGGAAATACTCTCTAATGAAAATCCATGAAAACATAGAGAACCAAGCCCTCTCAGGGAGCTACGACAATCCCTCAAACTCCAAATATAATGGAGAAGAGTTTAAGGTGGGGAAAATATAATAGTTCAGAGTCTTCTAAGATGTAAGTGGAGAGAATCCTTTTTGTATGAGTCATACACATGTCAAAAGGCCCATCATATAACACACCGAAAAACTATTTCTACATTGGTTTCTAACATTAATGACATGCCCATATTTATTAAGATCCTATCAACTTTGCCTACTAAAAGGTTTTGATCCACTTGTCTCAAAACATTTGATATATCTAAAGTTATTGTAAAGCCAAAAATTTCTAAACCTAAATCTATTGGGCGCAAGATTTTATTAATAACAAACTATACTTTGAGTAGTTATTGCTCATGTTAAATAGGGTCAACATTCTATCCATGAATCCTTATAGATCATGGTATCTTCATATTTCTCTTCTTCCTGAACAAATTAGGATTTGCTTCCTGCTAATCATGCAAAATAAATCAACGTAAATGTTAATTGTATGGAAAACAAGGTGCGGGGTTTAAGAATAGGCACATTCACCTACAACTTAGAAGGATGAAAAGTAGAATTTGAGGGGATGGAAATAAGGTTTATAAAGTTATTCAACATAACCCAAAATTCTAGACTTCAAACATTTTAGAGTAATCAACACAAGCACTTTAAATATGTGTAAAATGATGAAATAAAAAATAATTTGAAATACAACATTATGTTCAAGATGGGGGAGGGGATTTTCTTCCATAAGCTATCATTTGAGTATCAAATAGAGTAGAAATCATAACTAAAATGTTATTCCTAAGATGGTAAAACATCATAGGAAAGAGGGGATTGTTTACAAAGTCTGGCAAATAAATATCCCACTTAACCTTTGCACAAAACCTTTATACAAGTCATAAAAAGGAAAATAAGATCTAAACAGTTGACCATGGTGGAACAATATAAGATAAGATAATTTTATTAATGCCCCAAATCACTAGCCATCCAATTTGTTAGTTCATAATTCAACATTTCCACTACCCATAACAAACATTATGCATTCTATCTGCTAGAAGAAATTGTAGAATGAAAGTGTAAACTGCTTGGAAGCTTAGGTTAGATTTATTATTTTTCTACTACTCATTTGACATCACCATGATGACACACAGACTCCTTCATATGCTATTCAATAATGATGGAGAAAAAAATGACCACAACAGATTTGTAGAAGACTGAAGGTTTCCCCTATTTTCAACAAGGGTTAACACAAATGTTCAAGCATAATTATGAGTGACTACATAGAGCTTTGTGTATTTCATTCTCAAATCCATGTAATAGCCACTAGAGATAAAGGTGTCGATCAATAATGTTTTTTATGAAGGGTTCAAAAAATGTGAGAGTAGGGTTTGGGAGAGAGCTTGTTTCTCTTTGGTCACTCGAAGCCTTTGATTTCAATCTAATGATGACAACTATTGTAGGGAGTTTTCAAAAAATTATAGCTAGAATGAAATGAGTGATTAGAAGAAGGAATCACCATCCTTAGGAATTTCACAAATTCCAGTGATATCAAATAGTTATAGAGCCAATGAGACATGCATAAATTTGGAAAACATTTGAGGAGTAGTTACTTTGAAAATTAACTATACACATAAGATAGCTTCATATCTTACATAACAATGGACACAACCTTAATAGCTTCATCTGTTTTAAACCTTGAATTTGAGGATTTCCTCAATAGTATATGCCAATGCCACTTACTTAGTCTAATAATGATATTTCTTTTAAACCATGAATTTGTGGATTACCTCATGAAATTGTTAGGAAACAAGAAGGAGGATCACATGCTTCTCCTTTAAAAAATATATTTATGGGCATGCTAGCCACAAAATTATGTGAAATTTGGAAAATTTGTATTAACTATGAAAGGACCATAAATGAACCAAATTTGTATCACCAACATTGACTAACAATTTGTTACTTACCATGAAATATCAATGTTTAGTCATATCATCCACAACATTGACATCAATTATACCACCATATGAAGACACTAATTATGCCATGTTGATGTGTTTTCACCCATCAAATAGAGACCGAAATGTTTTTTAGGTCCAACTTGGAAAGTTCCAAATAATAAATAATCTTCAACTGTTGATTGTGAAGATCCAACAGGTTTCCAATAAGCTTCAATTCTCCAATTCTTCATCATGAAATTCTAACATGGATCGTTTCTCTTTGAAACAAAAGAGAAGGAAAATAAAATATACTAAAAGAAGGAAATAGTTATGTCTATCTTCTCACTAAACAATTCTATGTCTCAGCTTCATTCAACACTTCCCAGAATCTAAACCAGAGTTCATATGCCCAAGATATGCCAATTTCTTCACTCATGTCTATTTCCTCAATCATCTCTATATTACCACCCCATACTTAACCATTTTCCTTACTCTTATCTTTACTAGCCATGTTCTTTTACTTAGTCATTTTCCTCACTTTCCATGTTTAACTATTTCCACATTTAACCATTTAAATACTTAACCATTTCCTTTTCACACTAAGTATTCCATTGCGGATGCGAGACGACCTTCCCCTTCATTTACCTTTTTCCCTAATGCTCGTGTCCAACAACCTGCAATCCCGTGACCCTCAATTTTCACCTCCATTTTCCACATCATTCAAATTGCACCTTCATTCATTTTTATACTAAGTTAATTTCTTGATCTTTGAATGTGGATGCGAGAGACCCTCCTTCACCCATCCCCTAACCTCTCCTCCTGCATNCATAAAATGCAAGTGTTATATCAATGTAGCATTATCATCCAATAGTTGCAGAGTAAATAAGCAATGAACAAATGAGAAATCATACACATACACAATACACCAGTGTTTTTACGTGGAAACCTAAAGCGAGAGAAAACCACATTTTTTTTTTCTTATATGTCTTTAAGAATTACATTCATTGGAAGCACCAACTTCCTTTTTTTTCCAGCTGCAATTGGAAGGAGGCTCCAACCCCCTAGTTTCTCAGGCTACAACCTGAAGGAAACTCCAACTCCCCAATTATATGGCTACAACTAGAAGGAGGCTACAAGCCCCTAGTTTCTCAGGCTACAACCTGAGTGAAGCTCCAACTCCCCAATTCTTTGGCTACAACCAGAAGGAGGATACAACCCCCTAGTTTCTCAGGCTACAACCTAAGGGAAGCTCCAACTCCCCAATTCTCTGGCTACAACCAGAAGGAGGCTACAAACCCCTATGTTCTTTGGCTACAACCGGAAGGTGGCTACAACCAACTGTCCTTGCCTCGTCCAACCACCCTGAAGTAGAAGTAGAATGATGGAACCATTGTCACACTATCACTGTGAGATATACTGTTGTAAACTTGTACCAATCAACCTATAACAACTTGTACCAACATGTACCATACATCAACATGTACCTCAACCTTTACCATAAAAAAATGAATCAACCATGCATCAAATTTGTACAAATAACCTGTCACAATAACTTGTCCAAACAACCTGTAATCAACCTGTACCATAAACAAGTGCATCAACCATGCACCAACTTGTACCTCAAATTGTACCATCAACAAGTACATCAACCATGCACCAAATATGTACCAATCATGCATCAAATACACATAAACTATGACTCATCAAGATGTACCTATTGGATCAGGTTTTCATTGGTGCCAATGGTTTGATTGATTGATGTCATTGCTACATGATGAAGATGGATAAATGTGGTTTCATTGGTATATGATGCATTGTTGGAAAAATGTACAAATGAATCATTATTGTCTCATCATGATTGATAAGGTGCACAAATGGATGAACTCCAAAGTGGTCCCCTTATGGTGAAATCCCTCATGGGAAGATGCTTTGCGGATTGAGTTATCCTAGAAGAATGGTTGGAGGACCCATGCTTGTATGTGGAATAATGAGATGAAGATCAATAAATTTGTTGGTGAAACTATCCTATATGGATAGTGCTTGTCATACCATTTCCGATGGTATGTGGAATGTCACATAACTCCTTACGGTTTGAGAGTTATGGCCCTACGAAGTTAAAGGACCCCCATGTGTTGGCTTGAAGCCCCAAATGGTCAAAGAAGTCAAAGTGACCTAAAAGAAGAAACCATTATTTAAATGATAAAGAGAAATGACAAAGTCAAGGTGGATTATTTAAATAATAAAGAGAAGTGACAAAATCAAGAAGGAATATTTAAATGATAAAGTATTGGAGAAATTTCTATTTATGGAAAGTGGTTAACCCTAAAATAAGGAAAATAGGTTAAGTAACCTAGAAATGAGTTAAGTGACCTAAAGGATGAAAGTATAAATAAGATAGCAATGGTCTCTTGCAAAACATCCTTTTTGTGGATCAATGGAGAGCCTCTTGTGAGAATATCTTTTGGAGTATTGATGGAGAGCTTCTTGTGAGAGAATTTTGGTATGGATCTCTTGAGCATGATTAAAGATCTATTCTAAGAAAGAGAGCATGAGGAGGATCTCATGGACGCATCAAAGTTTCGGCAATATCGGATATCTTGACGACAAAAGTCTCGGAGCTTCAGAAACCCTATTTTTTGGTGCGTACGCGGGCTGTGTGTGTATAGGGTGCGTATACACAAGCTGTCAGTGTATAGGGTGCATATAGTATGCGGGCTGTCAGTGTACATGGAGCGTACAATGGATAAAATCATGGAGATTTGTGGTTGAGATGATGACAAGCTGTTGAAGATTAAAGAAGGTTCCAGATCTGCATTCTATGGGCTCAGATCTTTCATTGAGACACTTGTATGATTACATTATTGTCTTGATGGATAATATAGTTTGTTGTGTTGTGAATGCTTAGGGCATTCTTGGTATGGCTACTGTGATGTGGTCTATGTTGGTTGATGGAGTGAGATATACTCTTGTGATTCAGTGGTGACATGATTGCTATGGTATACTAGTTGTTTATACATGATTGAGATAACATTCATATTGATTGGTTGTGGAGCATGCGTAGACTATTGGAGAGCTTGAATGAGTTGTGACTGGCTGTGGATCAGTTTGGACAATGAGAGATAGAAGAAAATATGATTGTAGGTTGCAGAGGATCTGAGCATGTGATGAAAATGATAAACCCTAATATCTCATAAGGTATACACATGTTGTAGTACTACTTGGGCGCATATACATGCGGGCTGTACTACTGGTAGGGTGCATAGATACACGTGCTACACTACCGACAGGTCACGTACTTGTTGCAGATTGATATATGTTGAGGATTGTTGCCTCATCTCAATTGGTACTGAGTGTGTAAGCTGAGTCTTACATGATAGAGCCGGTGCTCTTGTAGAGTTTTACTCTATTCAGTTGTTGCTGAAGAAACCCCAATGATTGTAGTCTACATCTTGTGTTCTTTGTGTTCCTTGTGGTGATGACTTGTTGATGATATATTGATGATATATGTTGCTGATATGTGTTCACATCTAACTGGTTATAAATGAAAACAATGAGTAATGAGTAAAATGTTGAATGCTAACTAATGATTTTTGTGTAAGATGGAAGTTTTGGGAAAAAAAGCCCCACACTCATTCACCCCCCATCTAAGTGTGGTAGGTGTGTCCAACAATTGGTATCAGAGCGAGCCTTCACTACAAGCCTTAACAAGCTTGAAGGAGAACCATAGACACACAAATGGATGATAAAATACCAGTCCTTGATGAGGAAAACTATTCTACTTGGAGAATAGAGATGAGAGTGTATTTGAAGGCAATGGGAGCAACTATTTGGAAGGAAACCATTGGTGGATCAGTTTCGTTGAAGAACAAGTCAAAGTTTGCATATCAAAGTGAAGGAAAGAAGAATGATGCATTGGCTCTCAAGACCATTCTTAGTTGACTCTCAAGCCCTATCAAAGAGAGCACAGGACAATGCACTTCTGCCAAGGATCTATGGCTAAAGCTAGAGGAGACATATCAAAACAAGGAAGAAGATGATGAAGACCACTCCATCAAGATCATTAAAGGTAAAGAATCTCTAAAGACTCTTGAATGCATTATTTCTAAATGTGATCTTAAAAACATTTCAAATGAATACAAAGAATCAATTGATAATGGTAGCACAAAGGAAAGCAAAGAATCATGTGATGATGTTGGCAAAAAGGAATATCTTGAAAGTAATTCAAATGAAGGTAAAAAATCTCCAAAGACTCTTGATTGCAATGATTCAAAATGTGATGATGTTGAATGTTTCTACTCAAGTGAAGAAGAAGATATAGAAATAGTTTGTGTGAAGTTTGATGGTAGTTATCCCATGAAAACAATAGAAGAAGATCTATTAGAACTTCAAAAAGAAGTTGAAGAGGGTTTATATAGATATAACAATGATCATTATTATACACACTATAACTATCTTTCGGATAACAATAAGAAGTTTCTGAGGAATAAAAGGCACATCTTGAAGTTAAAGGGAATGCTCAAAGAACAATAAGAGAGCAATAAGACCAAATTAGAAGAAAAGGAAGAAGAGATCATAAGACTAAAGAATGAAAAAGAAGATATGAAGGTAGATGATGAGATTAGCAAAAGTTTTGAAACTATTATTCATCTCAAGACCCAAATTGAAGAAGCCAAAAGGGTAGAGGAACTATTGAAGGATCAAATAAATGAAAAGGAAGAGT
>ML778767.1:327842-351921 GCA_009831015.1 Picea engelmannii
TAAAGAATGAAAAAGAAGATATGAAGGTAGATGATGAGATTAGCAAAAGTTTTGAAACTATTATTCATCTCAAGACCCAAATTGAAGAAGCCAAAAGGGTAGAGGAACTATTGAAGGATCAAATAAATGAAAAGGAAGAGTCACATCATAAGTTAGAAGTTGAAGTTGTTGACCTTAGAAAGAAGGTAGAGAAGTCAAACAAATTCTTGAATAGCTCAAGAATCTTGGATGAAATCTTGGAAACTCAAAGATCACCATGTGATAAATCAGGACTTGGATACAAAGGAGAAGATACACATGTTGAAGCAAGCACCTCAAATAAGCACAAGGTAAGTCCATCAAAGGATGAAAACAATGTTTAAAATCAACCACCTACACAAGGCAAAGAAAATTTCAAAAGAACAAAGCAAGGAAGACATCAAGAAGCTATCTTTGGGACACCAAAGCAAAGGTATGAAAGTATTTTTCATGGGCATTGTTATTCATGTAATGGATATGGTCACAAATATTTTGAATGTAGATCTTATGAAAGGAGATATAATGGAAGATTTTATAACACCATGAGGTGTTGGAGATGTGATCAAGTATGACACATTGCTATTGACTGTAACACCATTAGATGCTACAACTGTAGTGTATTTGGCCACAAATCCCAGAAGTGATGGAACACAAGAATAAATTCCATGATGAGGTCTTCACATAGAATGGATAGAAGAAAGAATGAATTAAGGAAGGGAGACATCTTTGAGAAGATGGATGCTCAGAGCTCAAGTTCTGAGGAGCAGGGACATCTATAGAAGTGGGTGAAGAAGACAGAGCATCCAGAACAGAATGAAAGACTGAAGGGAAGTTCAAAAGTGTCATCTAATGAGGCATACGTGGGTGATAGTGGTATCAGTCACGTACATACACAGTCTGACCTTTTATAGGTCGTGTACATATGCAACCTATGTGTGCAACATGCCGCGTATATGCGGTGAAGCCTAAGGAAAAGGGCTATGCACATGGATTGGAGTTTTATGTGATGGTATAACTCTATGATGCAGGGTCTGACATGGTTTATTGAAGGTTCTGACACTGCTTGCTAAAGGTTTTCATGATTCTATATTGGATTATGTAAGGTGATGATGTAAAATACAAATCTTGGGTGCATGGCACTAACCCATGTGTTGTTCCTGAGTTTATAATTTAAGGCTCTAAAGTATACTGCCAAGGCATTTGAAAAGATAGATGAAGTTGAGGACAGAAAAATCTCTGATTAAAAGGTGAGGGATATAATTGGTTTCTCAATTGTCTTTGTTGAAATTCCCAGTTTTCCTGAATGCTGATATCTCTCTCAATTGCTACGCATGAACGTCCCAACTCAACCCAGTTATTTGATGTTTGTAAGATAGTATTAATTAAATTTAGAGCGATGCTGGTTTGATCAACAGATCATCGGGTTCGATGTTAGGCTGCCTTGAAACTAGTACTGTCATGAAGGATAAAAGGTAAAGAAGATACAATTCTTCGTTTTCTTTTTAGGCTTCGTTATCTCTATTTCACAATGTAAAGAGAAAGATTTTAAAACAAGAATTAATAGGATGACTAAATTAAAGGCCGTTTCTTGTATCCGAGTTAAATTTAAAGGAAAGGAAACATGCATGATATGAGAAAAAAGATAAAGCTATTAACAAGCTGAGGCATCAATATAAGAGGAATCTCATGTTGTAATAGAAGACTATGAAACAAGAAAATATTAATGAAGCATATGATATTGAAACCTAAACATCTACAGGTCTTGTATCTGTTGATAACCGATACAGAGGACAAACTATAGATGATTTAGATAACAAGAATAATAATTTCCATAGTAGAGGTTGCACTAAATTGTAGCCAAGCATTCATCAATTAGACATATGAAAGAAAGATGAAAAGATAGGGGAACACATAACTCAGACGTGACAAAATCTGGAATCTTCAATTTGCATTTCTATTAATTCAGAGCTTCTTCAAAATTACTTTCGTAACAAAAAAATGTCCTTTTAGAGAAAGAAAAAAGCCCCCTTTCAGTCTTCGCTCCTTGTATTTATACAAGGTCATCAACACTTGATAGTTAACAACCTCCTACTTTTTAGGAGAAAAGTAGTTACAAAACTGCAACTTTAACCGTTGCATGATTAACTTTGCTTATCTATCATTTCAATAGTATAAGCTTTCAGACGATACTTCATTGTTCAGTCGAAGTCTCTCCCTCCTTTGATGCTATACATTCAATACATTTCTCCAGAAAATGAACAAAATTTCTAGGAGGTGTCGGAAGATCCTTAGTCTCAAACAGATAAAACTTTCTTTGTATCTTTGAACGCTGGTCTTCAAAACCTTTATCGACAAACCTGATCACTTGCAATATTAAATTGGGTTGTACAAACCATTTGTCTATTAGGTTGGAATTAATTTCCTTCAACTGTGTAATTTCTGCTTGAATCTCTTGCAAGCCTTCTTTGTAGTTCAAATGCTATTTCACAATGTTTATATGCCCCAGTGGCTCAGAGCAATCATTTCCTGAACACGCCACTGCTTTCTGGAAGGTATTCCTTGTTTCTTTAGCCCTTTTTTCCAGTAAAATAATATTATCAAGGGATTTGCTTACCTCTTGAAAGTAATTCTGGATGATCTCTATTTTGGAGATTAATTTATGCTGCTTGGCTTCTATCTTTGTATGTGCTTCCAGTGAGAGGGCCCAAAAATCCTTTAAGTCTACAATCCATCCTTCTATCAAATTTAGCTTAGGTTGTAGCTGTTTTACGAGCTCCTTTTGTTGAGTAACCTGCACCTGACTTGCATGTATCCTCTGGTTCATTTCATCCAGGATTTATTTGAGTGATTTAATTTCTTACCTTTCAACAACTCTGACCTGCTCCAAGATTTTGTTCACCTCTTCTCTAATGTTTTTCTCAACATTCTTTAATTGGTCTTGAAATTGAGCTATTGCATGGTTACTCTTCTTTATCCTTGATCTCATGTTCTCCACAGTAAAAAGGTTTGTCGTTGCCATGGCTCCCATGGAGCCTACTACCTCTGTAGAGAAATCCTCCTCTTCCAAATTATGGCCATCTACCAAGGCCCTATGCTTCTTCACCATACCCCCCTCTCTCATATACATCTCTTGTTTTAGGACAACCTTCCTCTTTTTGCTGAAAAAATAATCAGAAGGAGGGATCTCATCTCTAGAGATAGGGGTGAGGTCACTAACATATATGGCTCCCATCTGTGGGAACCCAAAGGCGGAGTGGAAAGGGGTTAAGGAAGCTATGGGACTTCCTAGCTCCGTAGATCTTATCTCTCCTATGGCCTTAGGTATATTGACATCAACAACAGGTGATGAAGGAGGAGTGGACTTACTGGACTCGAGAGGTGTCATGGGCCTCCTCTCTGCTTCCGTCTTTGGATTTTCTGTCGTTAAGGCCTCTTCATTTTGTGAAGACCTTTCAGTCTCTTGAGGAAATTATTTTGGATTGAATTTATCTTGTGCTTCTTGTCCGAAACCTGGAGGAGTATCTTATTGTTCTTGATGAAGGGTGATTGCTTCTCCTTGCAGTACTTTGGGCAGACCGCTCCGTCTATGCTTCTGGAAGGTCTGAAAACTAGCTTGCAAGTTGGATGACAGTATCCGTACCCTCTCTAAAACTTCCTCATATGTCCTAGTCCCTTTGAAAATGTCATTACAAGGGGACTTCTCATGTTCATAAGACTTCATATTATAGTGGGCCATGCATTTTACCATTAACTAGTAAGGGTCGTGCTTCCCGTGTTCGAGGTCTATCAATTTGACCTCCTCCAGCATCGCCGCTTCAACTTTGGAATGACCCAAGTTGAGAAGTGAAAATTTTCCATTTTGAACAGGAAAGACCGACCAAGACTTCTTTTGAGCTGTCTTTAGTTCTATCCCAATTCCACCTGTTACTATTTGATGAGCTACCTCCCTGCACACTAGTATGCCAGGGAGGAGTTTTGGGAGTGCCTGTGGAGGGATTGAACATCCAAAAACTCTGATGTAAGAGAAATTCTCCTCTATAAACCAGTTAGTAACTGCCCTGAGGCTTCCTATGACCAACTCTGAAATGCGGGGAGGTGCACATCCATATAGCATCTGATGTAGTGGTATCACCACAAAATGACAGATTTCATAGAATGAGTCCTTGGCGTTTTCTTCCCAAAGTTTAGAATGATATTCATGAATAGGTTCCGGGTAAGTCGGATTCCAACTCCAATTCATTAAAGGGAAAGGAGTAGTGAATAATATATCATCCATGATGTATGCAGACATATAAAAGGCTACTGGCCAACCATTGGATCTTGCAGTCTGATATTCCATGACCTCCTTCACCATGTTATTGGATAAAATCTTATACCAATTGAAGCTGTAACCTTCTGCTGCCTCATGCAAAAGAGGTACCCATTTTGCAGGGAAATGGGTAGGACTTTTCTTTCCGAAAAGTCCACATAAAATCATTACCACATAGACCATATACTAGTTTAAAGAGGCTGTGGCATAAACACCATGGGTGTTGGCCTAAATTTTGCTTCGTTTCTCCACCAGTGTTTTATTATGCTAGGATACGTTTGGTCTGACTAAAAACATTCCTTCCTTTGAAACTCACTCATGAAATCTTTATTATAAATATACTTGGGATTGGGAGACAATTTATACATTACTTGTATATGTTCCGGTCTAAAAGAGCCAATGACTACCCCTCGGTTGTTCACAATGCTTCTCTTCTGCACATTCATTCGCTCTAAGGCCCAACTGATCATGTCGTTATAGGTCATGAGTCGTGACCGTGTAGCTACTTTGTGAAGTTCAGACTCCGCTACGTCTCGGAGCTTGTTGTCAACATCATAAGGGGAATTCTTAATTTCATAATCCAGATTTTTGAAAATTTGCCTCCAAGATTTTATGGAATCGATGGCATGCAGTATTGTGTCAAATACAATGTCTCCGTCTGGACTCGAGCTTTCTGTAACTTCCTCGCTTTTCTTGGAAGATTTCTTAAGCGCCATGATGTTTGCACTAGACTAGAAACCTATTTACGGAGAAAATGTGTTTAAAACTGGATAAATGTGATTTGGTACAGATGTAAAGGATAAGAATGAAGTTTGAAACACAAGAATTTTATTTACCCTTAATTTGTGTTATGACGAGTGTACTGATACAAGCGATGAAAAATTAATGATTTAATGGAAAGATATGCTTGGAGATACGCTTTTGCATCAAAAAATATCTTCATTTACCTGTTATTAATACTGTCATATATCTACGATTTCAAAACTGGAATTCCGAAAATCGCTGCCCTCCTCAATTCCCGAAATGCGAAAAGAAACTTAGTTATCACTAATCATGTTTTGAAATCAACTTAACCTTAATCTTAGACTTTTTTTAAAGAAAACACGATTTTGCATTTCAGAACTTCGAGGATCCTGCTGTCAGGAGATATGTCATAAGTAGACCCTGGATAGTGAAATTGCGATGGGATTAGCGAGGTGCTAATCATTTATATTAAAGCCTTAATTAATCAAGATTAGTGAATAATTATTTTTTACTCTTACTTTTCGGAAAATCGAGGATTGGGAGTTCGATGGATGAGAGTTTGAAAACGATTTAGTAGAGAGAAACCTGAATCACAAAAGATTAAGGGAAAGATAATTGCGTTTAAGAGTTCCTTTAATGACGGATTAAAAAGTGCTTAGTGAAAAGCGACGAAAAATGTAACATTTATTTCTTCCCCCCTTTTTACCTTTATTTATTTATTTTTTAATATGTTAAACGACTTCGGGATTTCGGCATTGGGAAAATGGGATGGTTGAAGCTCATACCTTGAGAAGAGTCGAATCTCGAAACCCGAAAAGGAACGGAAGATTATGACTCCTTTATTTTTTTGGACTAAGGGTGGCTCCATGACTTAGGAAAAGATGAAGCTTCAGTTTTAAAGGGTAGAAAATTTAAATTTCATGTCAACATTAGGCTCCATCTAGGGATCTCGTCTCCTTGTGGGATGAGAAGAACATGTAGACCAAGTGACTTCATTCGGTAATGGAGTCAAAGATTTGGCTCTGTGAGACAAATTAGGAGAAAAACTAACAAGATTAGGGTCTCAACGTTAACCTTGAAAACTCTTCAAAAACAAAAAATTTGACTAATTTGAGCTGTGTTTTCAATAGATTTCTTCTTCTGAAACTGACCTCAAAACTGTGTAAGATAATTGAAACCGAATCAACCATTGTATCAGGTTTCACGTGCTTCAGTTGGCATCAAGGTAAGTATTTACACTGTGTCCGATAAGCAAATCCTAGAAACCTATGATGAAAATCCAGCCAAAAAGAAGAGAAGTTACCAGAGCATCATGTAACTCATGTATAACAACTTTTATCAGATATGAGGATATTTCTTCACTACCAGTGAGCCTGTTCAGTAACCTGGTGAATTTATCTGACTTCCCACATTGAATTTCCTTTCACCACTTCATTGTTTCCAAGCATTTAAATGCTAAGATGAGAGCAATCAATATAATGAATTTCCTTTCTTCATCTCTCTGAACTAGATGGGGGCAATCAATATTGAATTTCCTTTCACCATCTGTCTTTTTTTTTTTTTTTTGAAGTGGGGGCAATCAATGAGTATGCAATGCACTTGGGAAGATATCTGTTTGAAAAAGAATCAAAGTCTGTCAACTCATTTAAATAGCTCTGGGTTAATCTTCTCACCTGCCTTCAAAAATCATGGGTTTCAGAGGACTTCTTAAGGGAAAATTTTTGACCTTTAGTCTAGGGAACTTCCTTGAGTAAAACCAATCAGTTATTCCTGTTAGGATAATTGATAAGGTTAGGATTAACCTAGACATGTTTTTGATCCAGCTAAAGTGAAAGAATAGAAACACAACCTGCTCTTTTTTCTTGAAAGTTTGTTCGAGAGTTTTCACGACCAAAGTGAGACCCCTCTGTTCTTAGGAATTTTATGATTAGACGTCCATGGTCAAGTGAGAAAAGGATTCACTGTGGTCATGGGGAGGGTATGGGGGTTTTAGAAAAACTGCTGTACATATGACTGTTCTTAGAGATTTTCTTAATTAGCTTTTATAACCTTTTCTTAAGTCCCCTTTTTATTACTTCAAGAATTTCTTTGATTGAGTTATTATTATTATTATTATTTTTTAATTTAATTTAATTTTTTTATTATTATTTCGACAAAAATGAATCGATGATTTATTCATTCGTACTTCTTAGGTCTTTCATCTCGAATTTTGAAATGGGATTTCATACCTTTTTTAGCTCTTATATTGCTAGCCCAAAGATTACTCGTTCATTACCTTTGTCATTGTGAGATACTTGATAGGAATACCTGAGCATGTCACCTTTCAGTACCTCGAGTCCATTGTCTCATGAAATTTTTTCCCTACGAATAACATAACATTATAATCGTTAGGAAACATCATGAAAATAAACCTCTACTTTTTTCCTTTTTTTTTGGTATCTATACAAAAAGCATGAAAACAAATCGGTATGTACAATGAGGATTTAGAAACACATTATTTCATGAAGTGTTTAATATGCCGCCCATTTACAGGGGCATTGAGAATGTCTCCATCCAGGTTTTCTAATAACCAGACATTTTTTCCTTCAAAGGCTGAAATCTTGTATGGGCCAGACCAGATCGGATCGAATTTGCCATGTTTTCCAGCGTCTTCTTTCTTGGCTTCCCATTTTAGGACCAAGTCGCCAAGGAGGAATTCTCTATCTTTAGCTTTCTGATCGAATAAGGCCTTCATTTTATCCTGATATCTTTGCAACCTTTCATTTACTTCGACCCTATTTTACTGGACTTCGACCAATTGGTTTATCCTTCTGGTAACGTCATTGGGTTCTTCATTTGAATCTTGCTAGAGTTTCATTACTGGCAGAGGAAGATTTATTGGTAAAATGACATTAGTGCCATATACCATCTGGAAAGGGGAAATCCCAATTGATCTTTTAGTACTTATTCTGTTGGCCCATAGAGCATATTTTAAATGGATATGCCACACTTTCTTGTTTTCAGTCAAAACCTTTTTTATCACGGTAATCAGGCTTTTGTTGGATGAATTAGGCAGACCATTACCTTGTGGATAGTAAGCTGTTGAGTGTCCTAGTACAATGTTATATTTTTGGCAAAAATTTATCATGGCCATTGACTTAAATGCTTGCACATTATCAGTGACTATTTTTCGAGGACAACCAAACCTGGATAAAATATTATCTTCCAAAAAATTGATTACTACCGAATCAGTTGCATTTCTTGTGGGGATAGTTTCCACCCATTTAGTGAAATAATCAGTAGCAGTTAGGATCCATTTTTGCTAATCACTGGAGTGTGGATGGATTTCTCCAATGAAATAAAGTCCCCATTGCTGAAACGGGGCTTCGATTTTAACTGGGATTCGGGGCAAAGCTGGGACCTTCTGTTTGCCTATGAACAACTGACAAGGGACACAATTTCAAACTTTAGTGTTCACTTCTGTGAACAATTTGGGCCAGTAGTATCCGGCTCTTAAGATCTTATAAGTTGTTTCTCGCCACGCATGATGTCCTCCACACACTCCGACATGGAATTCATCTATAACCCCTTCTGTTTCAGTTTCGACTAAACACCTCAGTAGGAAACCCAAGGGGTCTTTCAAATACAATTTAGCATCTATGATACAATATTTTACAACATGTAGCTTTAGCGTCCTAGCTTGAAATGGGGTTAACTCATCAGGACATTGAAGAGTGAGTAGGTAATGGATGATGTCGCGATACGAGGCCGAAGTAGATAACTTGTCTTGAATTTCGGTTGTAGGTGTAGTGACATCAAGCTTGTTTATTTCCAGAAATCCCTTGGTCTGTTGCAACTGATTTATCCTAAGTGATTTTAAGTTCGACTCGACAAGAAATTTGGCCAAACCCTGACCTTTGATAATTTTGGTTGGTTTGACTTCTAGGTCAAACTCCTGGATCTTAGCTAACCACATACCTCTTCTTCCATTGCTGTCTGATTGCACCAGGATATCTTTAACAGAGCTAGAGGGTACATAAGCAATGACCTTTGAGTGCAACACGTAAGTTCTAAAATCCTTGAGATCTTTCACCATTGCATGGGCCTGTTTCTCCAATATATCGTATTTCAACTCAGCATCTCTGAGACTTTTGCTAAAAAACGCAATAGGTCGCTCAAAACTTTCCTCGTTTTTTTGTAACAATACAGCTGCAATAGTATGTTCTGAAGTAAAAGAAAAAATCAAAAACTCTTTTGTGTAATCTTGGCTCACCAAGACTAGTGCTTCGCTTATTACTTTCTTGATGTGTTGAAATGACGCTTTGGATTCGCTTGTCCATTTCAATTCACTGTCCTTTTTGAGCATATCTGTTATCAATTTCACAATTTCAACAAAGTTAGGGATGAATCTTCTCAAGAAATTTATTTTTCCTAAAAAAGACTGAATTTCTTTTACATTTCTAGGAAAATTTATTGTATCTATTGCCTCAACCCTTTTGGGATCAATTTTGATTCCATCTTTAGACACGATATGGCCCAAGAGTTTACATTCTTACATTGTGAAATGAGATTTCTTGGGATTAAGTGACAAACCAAATTTTCGACATTTCTCAAAGGTTTGTTTAAGGTGCATTAGATGTTCTGCATCAGATTTGGATAACACAGTCAGGTCATCAAGATAGATGATTATGAACTTATCTCTTTCACCCACAAAAGCGATATCCATGGCTCACTGAAAAGTTTCCCCTGCATTCATTAAACCAAAAGGCATTTTATCATACATGAAAGTACCCTAAGGGGTAGTGAAAGCCGTTTTTTCTTTATCGTCCTGATGCACTATGATCTGATTGTAACATGGAAAATCGTCAATCATAGACATTCTGTTAGCTCCAACTACTTAATCTTAGGTAATGGGTAATTGTCTTTGAGGGATGATCTATTCAGGTTTCTGAAATCAACACACAATCTGATCTCACCGTTTTTCTTTCCCACTGGGACTAGATTAGCTACCCACTCAGAATATCTCAGTGGGACTATGATTTTGGCATCCAGGAGTTTTTTGACTTCCTTTTCTATCACTGGTAATAAGATAGGGTTGATTTTCCCAAGTTTTTGCCTAAAAGGTTTGATGCCTGGTTTGAGTGGAATTTTATGTTCCATTATGGTTGTATCATAAGTTCTCAACTTGTCATAAGACCATGCAAAAACATCTTTGTATTTTTTAAGCAACTCAACATATTTACTCTTGTTTTCGGAAGACAGGTACCTGGATACTTTAACTAATCTAGGACTCTCTTCGGTAGCTATATTGAAATCTTCGACCTCTTCCGGCTGAGGCTGTAAGGTAGTCTTCAAAGGGATGTCATCATGATTAAATAGTCTTTCTAAGGGAATCAGGCCCTTGGGTATCTGATTATTTTTTAAAACTAGCATATGGTGATTTGCGATTTTATCCTCGAACTCTTGGGGGTCTTCCCCTTTCTGCATGATCCAAATAGGATCATTTTGGTTCTCTTGGTCAGTATGTGTTTCAATGAACTCGTCTACTGTTTCTAAAATTTTTCGAAGTTTTCATCATCCTCAAAGACTTGCCAATGCTGTATATTATTGGGTATGGAATGCCTATGTCTCATTTGTATATGATATTTTAGTTTGAAAGTAGTGGGAGGTGTGAAAGTCTAAGCAGCTTTGGTTAAAGCATACATTTGTTGATTTTCTGCTCTCAAAATGAAGTAAATATTAACAAAGGAGAATTTTTTTTCGATTAGGTCCCAAACATAATTTTGATATGACATTAACCTAGGATGTTTGGCCTGGTATTGTCGATTAACCTGTTTCACGATCAACTCTGCATCACCAAAAACTTCCAAGTTTTTAATTTTCATTCTCCTAGCAACCTCTAACCATAACACTAGGGCTTCGTACTCACATATGTTATTAGTGTGGTCAATGTTCCACTGTAGCCTATAAGAGAAAGGGATAATGAATTGGTTACTAGGTGCCACAAATATTACTCCAGCCCCATCTCCAAGATAAGACGAGGCATCATCAAAAAACATTTTCCAAACACCAGTGTTATATACATCCTGTTCTATTTGTTCTTTTTCTTTTTTATTTCCTGTAAATTTTTCTCTATACATGCATCAACATCATCATATATAGATAATATACAATTACCTAAATCTTGATCAACAATATATACATGATAATTATTTGGGCTGAGAGGGTCAGTAATCGTAAATGCTAACCTGGTTTCTCTTTACAATCGCGTGAACTGTCCTCCAAAAATGAGAATTGTTGCATATTTCATATCAAGTTGGAGGGAACCTCCAAGTTTAGTACCCTAGGATCGGGACAAGAACATGCCATATTTTGGGGGTATATCTGCAACAACTACATCCATTAAAATGATTTTGGTAGGTACCTATGCAAGGTTTACAACTAAGTCCTTTATCATTCCTATACACTTGAACTTCCTCGAATCAAATGAATATAAATCTCCATAAGGCCTGGTGATTTCCAGGCCAAGTCTGTCCATGATTTCTTTAGGCATGACATTGTGAGAGGCCCTAGAATCTAACATGCAGTTATGGAGCAAATGGTCGAAAATAGTCAAAGTGATGTAAAAAGGGGCAACAATGTCTCTGGCACCTTCAAAGTGCGGGCTGAAAATTATGTTAGGCTTATCATCTTCTAAGTTTATAACATCAACCTGACTTTCATTTTCTGAAAAACTAATCATTTTAGCAATTTGCTTCCGGTATATCGGGTTTTTGGCCAGTTCGACAAGGGGAATAGGGATTTTGATCTTGTTGATTTCATTCTCTAGATTAAAACTTCCAATGGTTTTGTCGATTTCCATGGTTTGAGTCTCCAACCGCTTCTTTTCAGCTTTCCTTGGTTGAGGGGACCTTGTTTCGGTAACAAGGGTGTCTAGTTTCTGTGCACTTAAGGGTGGTGTTTCCACTATTTTCATTTTAATAGACTGTATGTTAGTGGTCTTAGTCCCTTCAGTCTATTTTCAATGATTTTTGAAACTGCTTCATCAGTTTCAACCCTCGACAATATCTTTTTAACTTGAGTGGTTGTGGAAACCCTGTTTCTAGGTCTCAGGTTATACTTCTGGTGGAGATCGACCATTATACCATCTGCTATTCCCTGATAGGTTGAATCTTCCGAAACACTACTGCTCTTGTTATTGTTAGTCCTATACTCTGCAGTCAAAGACTTTTCGTAATCGTGTCTTGTTATATAAGGTTGTAAGCAATCATCACCAAGATTGTTCATATCCTCCTCTAACTCCTCAAAATCTTCCAAGTCTTGTCCTCCTATAAAGTTTTTACTTTTAAAAGGGGTTTGCATTTTTTGATCTTCATTCTTAATTTGTTTTTGGTGGTTTTGAGGATTAGGGTTCTTCTTGAACTCCTTTCTAGGGTAATGTTCGTTCTTAGCTTGATCTATTTCCATTCTCGATATTTTGCTTGACAGTTCTTTGATGATTCTAGCCATATCATCCATTTTGTCTTCTGAGGATCTTCCTGATCCAGAGGGTCCTCCTTGTTCCTTGTATCTTCTGATTTCTTTGTTTCCAGTCTCAAGTTTGGTTTTCAGCTTCCCTAATGCCATCATGTTAGATTTGATTTCCAGGGCATCGTCTTGCATCTTGGTAAGATTTATTGATCTTCTCTTCCTTAATAATAGGGAAAAGTCGGGATCAAAGGCTCCAACGAAAGTCACTTTCGTTGCAGGTTGTGAGGGTTTGACCTCGGTTGGGATCTTATTGTACAATTTATTGAATAGTTGGGTAAACTCAAGAACTGAGTCAGAGCTTTTCTTTCGAAGAGACCCAAAATCAGTTAGATAATAAATATGGTCTTTCCACTCACCCCACTGTCTGATAAAATCATTTTCAGGTTCATCATATGATGATATAGATCCAGCCACTAGGCCTCAAAACCAGGTTCTTACTTTCCCTTCAAAGGTTTGAACCAAGAGTCTGTAGTAAACATCTTCATGTTCCAATCCAAGAATGTCAGTGAATTGATCGAAAAAATTTATGTGTTTAGCTGTCGTTAAATCACCCTCTCCCATGAACTTGGGCAGGTTTTTCATGTAATTTTTCGGTAAATCACGGAGAGGGATCGATAGAACCAGAGGGGCATATCTTGCAACAACCTTTGCAAATATCTAGAGAGGTGGTGCTTGGCCGCCTGCTCCTCCTCCCGGACCACCTGCGACAACATCTCCTGCCCCACCTCCTCCAGCTGCATCCATTGTGGATTTAGTGGTTAGAGTTTGGGGGTTATAAGGAAAGGTTTCAAGAAACCGATTATCGAAGGGGAGGAAACTTGAGAAAGAAGAGCTTGGGGAATGTGGGCTGGTTCCTTCAGAACCACAGGGTGAGAATATAGGGGAATCAATAGAAGTTGAGTCAAGATATATAGGATAATTGTTTGAGTTTTGAGAGGTGGGAAATTGAACCTCGAGAAGCGAGGGAGAATCGGTTGCAATAGGAAGTGAGGCAGATCTTCATTTTCTATTGGTGTGGGAAATGAATGAGAAATCTTCAGTGTTAAAAACGAGCAAAACCAAATCTGATTCAGGGGATGTAACTTTATCAACGGAGTATTTTCCGTAAGGGGGTACAATACTTGATTCACCGTGTTGATATTCAGAGTCAGACTGTGTAAATTTAGGTTGATAATTTTTATTTTTCGATGAGACAGTCTGTCGGAAGTGTCTTCTTGATTTTAGAATTTTTTCTGGGTTGGAAAAAGGCGAAATCTACTCGTCGTCTGGATTCTTCCTGGTGTTTTTCTGGTTAAAATCCAGTTTAAACAATGTGGAGTCACCAAGTGAAAGATAAAGGTAGCCTTAAAAGGTTTTCAAACTTTTTTCACTATCAAAGAAGGAAAGTGTCAATGTCATTCTTCCCAGGGTTCTTCCCATAGAAAAGCTTCGTTTCTTCGTTACCCGACAACGACACCAAAAATATGTTGTTCCTGAGTTTATACTTTAAGGCTCTAAAGTATACTGTCAAGGCATATGAAAATATAGAGGAATTTGAGGACAAAAAAATCTTTGATTAAAAGGTGAGGGCTATAATTGGTTTCTCAACTGTCTCTGTCGAAATTCCTAGTTTTTCTGAATGCTGCTATCTCTCTCAATTGCTTCCCATGAACGTTCCAACCCAACCTGGTTATTTGTTGTTTGTAAGACAGTATTAAATAAATTTAGAGCGATACTGGTTTGATCCGAAAGACCGGGTTCGATGTTAGGTTGCCTTGAAACTGGTACTATCATGAAGGATAAAAGGTAAAGAAGATACAATTCTGTGTTTTCTTTTTATGCTTCATTATCTCTATTTCACAATGTAAAGAGAAAGATTTTAAAACATGAACTAATAGGATGACTGAATTAAAGGCCGTTTCTTGTATCCAAGTTAAATTTAAGGAAAGGAAACATGCATGATATGAGGGAAAACATAAATCTATTAACAAGGTGAGGCATCAATATAAGAGGAATCTCATGTTGTAATAGAATACAATGAAACAAGAAAATATTAATGAAGCATATGATATTGAAACCTAAACATCTACAGGTCTTGTATATGCTGATAACTGATACAGAGGAAAAAATGTAGATGATTTAGATAACAAGAATAATAATTTCCACAGTAGAGGTTGCACTGAATTGTAGCCAAGCATTCATCAATTAGACATATGAAAGAAAGATGAAAAGACAGGGGAACACATAACTCAGACGTGACAGAATCTGAAATCTTCAATCTACATTTCTATTAATTCAGAGCTTCTTCAAAATTACTTTCGTAAAAAAAAATGTCCTTTTAGAGAAAGAAAAAATCCCCCTTTTAGTCTTCGCTCCTTGTATTTATACAAGGTCATCAACACTTGATAGTTAACAACCTCCTACTTTTTAGGAGAAAAGTAGTTACAAAACTACAACTTTAATCGTTGCCTGATTAACTTTGCTTATCTATCATTTCAATATTATAAGCTTTCAAACGATACTTCATTGTTCATTCGAAGTCTCTCCCTCCTTTGATGCTATACACTCAATACATTTCTCCAAAAAATGAACAAAATTTCTAGGAGGTGTCGAAAGATCCTTAGTCTCAAACAGATAAAACTTTCTTTGTATCTTTGGAAGCTGGTCTTCAAAACCTTTATCGGCAAACCTGATCACTTGCAATTTTGAATTGGGCTGTACCAACCATCTGTCTATTAGGTTGGCATTGATTTCCTTCAACTGTGAAATTTTCGCCTGAATCTCCTGCAATCCTTATTTGTAGTTCAAATGCTATTTCACAATGTTTTTTCTGCCCCAATGGCTCAGAACAATCATTTCTTTTGATACCTAATGCTTGCTTATCCAAAGAATCAAAGATTCCCTCACAATCGTCTTTGATTTATTTGACTATCTTCTTGTTTTCAGATATATTTGTTTCCCATGCCTTGAGCATGATGTCTCCTCTTATCTGTTCAGTGACAGAAAGCTTTAGATTTTTCGACACCTCTCTGTTTCCTGAACACGTAACTACTTTCTGGAAGGTATTCCTTGCTTCTTTAGCCTCTTTTTCCAGTAAAATAATATTATCAAGGGATTTGCTTACCTCTTGAAAGTAATTCTGGATGATCTCTATTTTGGAGATTAATTTTTTCTTCTTGGCTTCTATCTTTGTATGTGCTTCCAGCAAGAAGGCCTGAAAAACCTTTAAGTCTACCATCTGACCTTCTGTCAAATTTAGCTTAGCCTGTAGCTGTTTTATGAGCTCCTTTTGTTGAGTAACCTGCACCTGAATTTCTAGTATCCTCTAGTTCATTTCATCCAGGCTTGATTTGAGTGATTGAATTTCTTGCCTTTCAACAACTTTGACCTTCTCAGAGCTTTTATTCACCTCTTCTCTAATGTTTTTCTCAGCATTCTTTAATTGGTCTTGCAATTGAGCTATTGTGTGGTTACTCTTCTTTATCCTTGATCTCATGTTCTCCACAATAAAAAGGTTTTTCGTTGCCATGGCTCCCATGGAGCCTACTATCTCTGTAGCGAAATCCTCCTCTTCCAAATTCTAGCCATCTACCAAGGTCCTATGCTTCTTCACCATACCCCCCTCTCTCATATACATCTCTTGTTTTAGGACAACCTTCCTCTTTTTGATGAAAAAATAATCAGAAGGAGGGATCTCATCTCTGGAGATAAGGGTGAGGTCACTAACATATATGGCTCCCATCTGTGGGAACCCAAAGGTGGACTGTAAAAGGGTTAGGTAAGCTATGGGACTTCCTAGCTCCGTAGATCTTGTCTCTCCTATGGCCTTAGGTATATTGACATCAACAACAGGTGGTGAAGGAGGAGTGGACTTACTGGACTCGAGAGGTGTCATGGGCCTCCTCTTTGCTTCTGTCTCTGGATTTTCTGTCTGTAAGGCCTCTTCATTTTGTGAATACCTTTCAGTCTCCTGAGGAAATTCTTCAGGATTGAATTTATCTTGTGCTTCTTGTCTAAAACCCGGAGGAGTATATTCTTGTTCTTGATGAAGGGTGATTGCTTCTCCTTGTAGTACTTTGGGCAGACTGCTCCGTCTATGCTTCTGGAAGGTATGAAAACTAGCTTGCAAGTTGGACAATAGTATCCGTACTCTCTCTAAAACTTCCTCATAGGTCCTAGTCACTTTGAAAATGTCATCACAAGGGGACTTCTAATGTTCATAAGCCTTCATATTATAGTGGGCCATGTGTTTTCCCACTAACTGGTAAGGGTCATGCTTCCTGTGTTCAAGGTCTACCAATTTGACCTCCTCTAGTGCTTCCGCTTCAACTTTGGAATGACCCAAGTTGAGAAGTGAAAATTTTCCAATCTGAATGGGAAAGACCTTCCAAGACTTCTTTTGCGTTGTCTTTAGTTCTATCCCAATTCCACCTGTTACTATTTGATGAGCTACCTCCCTGAACACCAGTCTGTCAGGGAGGAATTTTGGGAGTGCATGTGGAGGGATTGAACATCCAAAAACTCTGATGTAGGAGAAATTCTCCTCTATAAACCAGTCCGCAACTGCCCTGAGGCTTCCTATGATCAACTTGAAATGCGGGGAGGTGCACAACCATATAGTATCTGATGTAGTGGTATCACCACGAAATGATAGATTTCATAGAATGATTCCTTGACGTTTTCTTCCCAAAGTTTAGAATGATATTCATGAATAGGTTCCGAGTAAGTCGAATTCCAACTCCAACTCATTAAAGGGAAAGGAGTTGTGAAGCATATAACATCCATGATGTATGTAGACATATAAAAGGCTACTGGCCGGCCATTGGATCTTGCAGTCTGATATTCCATGACCTCTTTCGCTATGTTATCAGATAAAATCTTATCCCAATTGAAACTGTAACCTTCTATTGCCTCATGCAAAAGAGGTAGTCATTCTGTAGGGAAATGGGTAGGAGTTTTCTTTCCGAAAAGTATACATAACATCATTGCCACATAGATCATATACTCGTTTAAAGAGGTTGTGGCGTAGACACCATGAGTGTCGGCCCTGAATTTTTCTTCGTTTCTCCACCAGTCTTTGATTATGCCAGGATACGTTTGGTCTGACTCAAAACATTCCTTCCTTTGAAACTCAACCACTAAATCTTTATTATAAATATACTTGGGATTGGGAGATAGTTTATACATTACTTCTATATGTTTTGGTCTGAAAGAGCCAATGACGACCCCTTGACTGTCCATAATGCTTTTCGTCTGCACATCTGTTCGCTCTAAGGCCCAACTGATCATGTCGTTATACATCATGAGTCGCAGCCGTGTAGCTACTTTGTGAAGTTCAGACTCCGCTATGTCTCAGAGCTTGTTGTCAACATCATGAGGGATATTCTTAATTTCATAATCTAGATTTTCAAAAATTTGCCTCCATGATTTTATGGAATCGATGGCATGCGGTATTGTGTCAGATACAACGTCTCCGTCTGGACTCGAGATTTCTGTAACTTCCTCACTTTTCTTGGGATATTTCTTAGGTGCCATGATGTTTGCACTGGACTATAAACCTATTTACAGAGAAAATGTTTATAAAAATGGATAAATGTGATTTCCTATAGATGTAAAGGATACGAATGAAGTTCGAAACACAATACTTTTATTTACCCTTAATTTGTGTTATGACGAGCGTATTGATACAAGCGATGAAAAATTAATGCTTTAATGGAAATATATGCCTGGAGATATGCTTTCATGTCAAAAAATATCTTCATTTACCCGTTATTAATACTATCGTATATCGTCGATTTCGAAACTGGAATTCCAAAAATCGCTGCCCTCCTCAATTCCCGAAATGCGAAAAGCATCTTAGTTATCACTAATCATGTTTTGAAAACAACTTAACCTTAATCCTAGACTTTGTTTAAAGAAAACGCGATTTCGCATTTCAGAACTTCGAGGATCCTGCTGTTAGGAGATATGTCATAAGCAGACCCCGGATCGCAAAATTGCGATGGGATTAGCGAGGCGCTAATCATTTGTATTACAGCCTTAATTAATCAAGATTAGTGAATAATTATTTTTACTTTTACTTTTTGGAAAATCGAGGATCGGGAGTTCAATGGATGAGAGTTCGAAAATGCTTTAGTAGAGAGAAACTTGAATCAAGAAAGATTAGGGGAAATATAATTGCATTTAAGAGTTTAATTAATGACGGATTAAAAAGTGCTTTGTGAAAAGCGCTAAAAAATGTAACATTTATTTCTTTTCCCCTTTTTACCTTTTATTTTTATTTTTTAATATGTTAAACGGCTTCGGGATTTTGGCATCGGGAAAATGGGATGGTTGAAGCTCATACCTCGAGAAGAGCTAAATCTTGAAACCTGAAAAGGAACGAAAGATTCTGACTCCTTTTTTTTTTGGACTAAGGGTGGCTCCATGACTTAGGAAAAGATGAAGTTTCAGTTTTAAAGGGTATACAATTTAAATTTCGTGTCAACACCATGAGTATGGATTGATGCATTTTCTGTTGAATAACAATGCTGGTTATGACAGTGAAGTTATGACACCTTGGTTATGTGATATATCTTGATGATGTATTGGAAGCTTACTTGTTGGAAAGCTTGATGCATGCATTTAGCATATGGATGGGCTACACATTGGTACATGTGGTTGGTGAGTTGATAAGGTGATCATTTTGTACATCATTGATGATTCATAGCTTGATATATAATTGATACATGTTTGGTACACTCATAGATGGAATATGCTTGATGATACTACACCATTGGTACTACTTGATTAGCACAACAATTGGCATGATTGTGACACTTGGTTCATGATGGAGACATATCATGAGTGATATGATACATTGTTTGGCATGTTGGTAGATGCACATGTTGGCATGTTGATAGGGGCATATGATTGATACATTCCATGGATGATATCTTTTGGCACATTAGATGATGTTGATGAACATGGTTGATGTACATAGGTGTTGTGCATGATGAGCACATATTTTTATACATGATGTACTTGGTTTATATTTTTCTCATGATTCTTTATTTCATTGTTGACATATCTTTTGCTTCATGATGCTTGGTATGGCATGAGTTTGATGCATGAAGAAGTCCAAGGATTGATATATGGTAGCACATTGTTCATCTTGCAGAGAATATAGGGGAGACATACTCATAGGGGGAGTCATTCTTCTTCCCATGATTCTAGGAGGAGATATTTATTAGAGGCATACCTAGAAAAGATCTCTATATTTGAAGAAAGAGAACATAAGCATAATTCTAGGGGGAGCAATGGCCACATGAAAAGTATGTTTGATGTATCTTTAGCATTACATCAGAGTGATATCCCTTGTTCACAAGGGGAGAGATTATTCAGAGGAAGATCAAAGGCACTCAGACAGGGGGAGCAACCCCAAAGAAGAGTTCAAGCAGGGGGAGCGGCCCCAAGGAGAGAATGGCCCTTTTCCATTGATGTCAAAGGGGGAGAGATAATCAAATTGATGTGATTGATGATTATTGATTGGAAGAGATAGTCACATTTGGGAGAGATAGTCACATTGACCATTGATGTAGAGCATGCCTTCTCTACATGTTGACATCAATAATTGGTAATTGGTGTTGAAATCAATGTTGGTATTTCCATCAATGACAAAGAGGGAGATTGTTGGATCGGGTTGTCATTGATGCCAATGGTTTGTTTGATTGATGTCATTGATACATGATGAAGATGGATTGATGTGGTTTCATTGGTATATGATGCATTATTGGAAAAATGTATAGATGACTCATAATTGTCTTATCATGATTGATAAGGTGCACAAATGGATGAACTCCAAAGTGGTCCCCTTATGGTGAAATCCTTCACGGGAAGATGCTTTGAGGATTGAGTTATCCTAGAAGAATGGTTGGAGGACCCATGCTTGTATGTGGAATAATGAGATGAATATCAATGAAGTTGTTGGTGAAACTATCCTATATGGATAGTTCTTGTCATACCATTTATGGTGGTATGTGGAATGCCACATAACTCCTCACAGTTTGAGATTTATGGCCCTTCGAAGTTGAAGGACCCCCATGTTTTGGCTTGAAGCCCCAAATGGTCAAAGAAGTCAAAGTTCCCTAAAATAAGAAATCATTATTTAAATGATAAAGAGAAGCGATAAAGTCAGGTGGATTATTTAAATAATAAAGAGAAGTGACAAAATCAAGAAGGAATATTTAAATGATAAAGTATTGGAGAAATTTTTATTTATGGAAAGTGGTTAACCCTAAAATAAGGAAAATAGGTTAAGTAACCTAGAAATGGTTTAAGTGACCTAAAGGATGAAAGTATAAATAAGATAGCAATGGTCTCTTGCAAAACATCCTTTTTGTGGATCAATGGAGAGCTTCTTGTGAGAATATCTTTTGGAGTATTGATGGAGAGCTTCTTGTGAGAGAATTTTGGTATGGATCTCTTGAGCATGATTGAAGATCTATTCTGAGAAACAGAGCATGAGGAGGATCTCATGGACACATCAAAGTTTCAGCAATATCAAAGATCTTGACGACAAAAGTCTCGAAGCTTCAGAAACCCTATTTTCTGGTGCGTACGCAGGATGTCTGTGTATAGGGTGCGTATACACAAGATTTCTGTGTACAGGGTGCGTATAGTACGCGGGCTGTCAGTGTACAGGGAGCGTACAATGGATAAAATCATGGAGATTTGTGGTTGAGATAATGACAAGTTGTTGAAGACTGAAGCAGGTTCTAGATCTACATTCTATGGGCTCAGAAATGCCATTGAGACACTGGTATGATTACATTATTGTCTTGATGTATAGTATAGCTTGTTGTGTTGTTAATGCTTAGGGAATTCTTGGTATGGCTGTTGTGATGTGGTATATGTTGGTTGATGGAGTGAGCAATACTCTTATGAATCAGTGGTGACATGATTTCTATGGTATACTAGTTGTTTATACATGATTGAGATAACATTCATATTGATTGGTTGTGGAGCATGAGTAGACTATTGGAGATCTTGGATGAGTTGTGACTGGCTATGGGTTAGTTTGGACAGTGAGAGATAGAAGAAAATATGATTGCAGGTTGCAGAGGATCTGAGCATGTGATGAAAAGGATAAACCCTAATAGCTTAGAAGGTATACACATTATTGTAGTACTGCTTGGGTATGTATACACGCAGTCTGTACTACTGGTAGGGCGCGTACATACGCGTGCTGCACTACCGATAGGTCACGTACCTATTGCATATTGATATCTGTTGAGGATTGTTGCCTCATCTTAGTTGGTGCTGAGTGTGTAAGCTGAGTCTTGCATGATAGAGCTGGTTCTCTTGTAGAGTTGTACTCTATTCAGTTGTTGCTAAAGAAACCCCAAGGATTATAGTTCGTAATAAAAATAAAATTGTACATACATCTTGTGTTCTTTGTGGTGATGACTTGTTGATGATATATTGCTGATATATGTTGCTGATATGTGTTCACATCTAACTTGTTATAAATGACATCAATGAGTAATGAGTAAAATGTTGAATGCTAAATAATGAGTTTTGTGTAAGAGGGAAGTTTTGGGTAAAAGAGCCCCACACTCATTCACCCCCCCTCTAAGCATGGTAGGTGTGTTCAATAGTACCAACATCATCAACTATACACCTCATGTATGTGCCAACTCATCAACTACTTGTCTCAACCATGTACCCAACATGTACCTCAACCAAAATCCCTCATCAATTTCATCATTCAAATATGATTTGTAACTCTGTAATAGACCTGGTGTATATGATCACATACCTGCAAACCTTCCTTAACTTTAACAATAAGAGACTAGCATTTTCATCAAACTTTGCTTTAGTCTCACATGACTAGTTTTGGATTAGTCAACAACCCTAACTTGCAATAATCATAACTATGTACCTGTAATGAATACAAATATGAAAATAATAAACAATGTTCTTAAGTGTCTTTTATGCCATTCCTCCAGATTTCACTACTTGGAACCTCTCATAAAATGAGTTATAGAAAAAATGGCATACCTTGTTGAATTCTGGCTTATTCTAGAGAGCAAACTTGTAGAGTGTGCCCCACACATAATATGTGTTGTATGGATATGAAAATTGTGCACAAAATACTAAATATTGTACTATAACCAATACATTTGGTCTTATTGAATTTGGATCTGTTATAAATAAATTATGACATTTTTACCCTAAACACCTATTTTAGACTAGTTTCAGGACTAACCACAAACCCTATTTTCCACGGAATGTAACTCCAAAAATACAACGACCCACAAGCTGGAATTTTTATCACATCTACTTGGATATGTTTCCTCAACGTCCTCCCAATTTCACGGTCTGAATCATTCTAGAAAAAAAGTTATTTCGAAAATCGTGAGATGACCTGTAAATAACATACCTTAGAAAGCATCATCAAAAGAATTTATCCTCCCTTGAATTTCGGCCTTCTTTACTTCACCTTCCCTCTGAAATTTGGTTTAGATATCATTTGGTTACCTCATTCACTTGTAGATATTCAATATTCTCAAGTGTAATTAAAAATGAGAGACCCTTGTGTTAAGCCCTAATGTTGGCTCATTACCCCTTAATTGGGGCATATTATATTAGTAATGTTATTTTATTTATGTCGGCTTTAGGCCATTAGTTGTAATTATACCTCCTAGTCTCCTATATATACCAAGAAGACATTTTCATTTTGAATCATCTTGTACTTGAACATTTAAGTGGGGTAAAAGGAGGTTGCCCCCTCGAAGAGGCTTATTATCTGAAATTATCTCTGTTTCAAGGTGTTGAGTACTTTTTCTGAGGTTTTTCCATGCTATATTGATGTTTGGTTCTTAACATATGGTATCAGAGCTCAAGGTCTTGGGGTTTCGCTGCTACATCTAAGACACCGTGGAATTTTTTCTATAACTTCTTTTTCTACAATGTTTCAGAAGGAACCGCTTGGAGGGTTTTTAGTAGACGGATCAAGGTACGTTGGGTTCAAAATTCAGCTCCTGAGGCCTTATACTTTCGGAGATACAGCCTGTACAAGATAGGGTTCTGGAATCATCCTGAAATGAGTCATTGCGGCATTTTCGCTATAAAAATTTTTCTGTAACGTTTCAGACCCTAAACTCTGGAGGCCATTTACAAAAATTAGTAACATATCTATGGTGAAAATTTCAGCTTCTGGGTCATCTTAAATTTGTATATACACCTTGTGTAAGATAGGGTATATGACTAGTCCTATTGACTAGTCTCAAGAAGGTGTTCTAGGTAAAACAAGCATAACTTCTTGCTAGAGTATCCAAATCGAGTGGGACTAGTTGCATTGGATCGTGGATAGTCTATAGTATTTTGGTGCGATTTTCAGAATTTGATATCAATTATTTTTTGCGGGGCATTCTATACAAGTGAGATCTCCTGGAAAGGACAAAAATCGACAAGTTGTGAGGAAGTTACCGTAAATTCCACTTGGCACATCCAATTTTGATCAGACCTGTGGCATTG
>ML778767.1:356190-366581 GCA_009831015.1 Picea engelmannii
TTCTGAGGTTTTTCCATGCTATATTGATGTTTGGTTCTTAACACCTTGCCTCTTATTTATACTTTCATGTAGCTTCCTCAAGGGGTTACCTTCTAACCATCTTAACCCACTTTCCTTCTTTTATGGCTAACCCACTTCTAACCACTTGTCCACTTAGTAATTTCTCCATGAACTTTAATATTTAAATAATTTATTTTGTATCCACTTTGACTTATAGCACACTCATCACTTCACTTTATTATTTAAATTACCTTCTAACCATCTTAACCCACTTTCCTTATTTTAGGGCTAACCCACTTCTAACCACTTGTCCACTTAGTAATTTCTCCATTAACTTTATTATTTAAATAATTTTTTTTGTATCCACTTTGAATTATAGTACACTCATCACTTCACTTTATTATTTAAATAATTTCTTCTTTTCAACCACTTAGACTACTTTGACCTTTTGGGGCTTCTAGACGACTCATGAGGGTCCTCCAACTTCACATGGCCATAACTCTCTAACCGTGAGGAGTTATGTGATGTTCCACATACCACTGGAAATAGAATGACATGTAATATCCATCTAGAATAGTATTTCCTGCAAATATATAAAAACTCATACCATTATCCATCAAACAAACTTGGGTCCATTACCCAAACCTTTGTGCTACCATAATTTGCTACCGAACTTTCTTCAAGGGTTGACATCAATGAAAACCAACCCAATTAATAAAAAATTGTAACTCCAAAACCAATTCATTTAAATTTTTAATATTATTTCTTATCCTAAGTTTCTTCCCCCTTTTCTTGGGCATACCTCCAATGACACATGGCAGTGACATGGACCTACCATATTGGGACATATGGTAGTGACATGGACCTACCATATTGGGACATGTGGCAGTGATGTGGACCTACCATATTGGGACACATGGAAATGAGGTGGACCTATCATATGTGGACATGTGTAAATGAAGTGGACCTACCCCTGAGTGACACATGGATGGACAAAGATGACTGGACAATGACTTGGCATGATGACTAGGTGATGATGTGGGATTCAAAAAATACTTTGTGCACAAGCTACACATAATTCTATGGCTCTCTCTACTTCATTCATAAATAATATGAAGTTGAAATTTATTTATAAAGAAGTCATAGGAAACATCCCAAAATGCATGTGGGATAATAAATTAGAATTTGCAAATAAAAGGCCCAGATTTCAAGAGGACAGATTAACAGTGGCCGAGTCTCCATCTTCCAGATCTCATAACTTTTGATCCCGACATTTGATTTGAGTAAATTAGAGCTTTTCAAAAAGGTCAAAATATGAAGAACACATTGGAAGTGGTTTCAATGGTCGAAATATTAGTTATCATGCCTAAAAAATAAATTATAGTTGGTATTATTCTTGGGCTTGGAAACAAGTTATTTTTGGAAAATCATTTATTTAAAGAAATTCATAAACTTATAATGCGGGTCCCAAATGATGACACAAATACAAAAGATCATATTTAATAAAGGGATTAATTCATTGCACCAAAATGGAAAACCCTAACCAAAAAGCAGCTTCAAGAATATGAAGAAGGGATTACAAAGGAGAAAATGAGGAAGATTCAAGAGGATGGGAGTGGGATGTTAGAGAGTTTGCTATAGAGGTCCTTTTGTTGGAAGTAAGTTTTGGCCTTTACAAATATGTGTGAATCGGTCTTCTTGAATTTCACTTTGATATTCCTTTCTTCTTAACTCTCTCAATATTCTTCTATACATTCCCCATGATGTTTCAGGTCCAGAGGAGCAAAACCCCTGCTTGAAAAAAGTAGATGCAGTTTATTATATTTATGTAATTGTCATTGAAATCTTGTTGAGGTTGTTTCAACCCTCTTGTTTCATAATTTTTTAAGCTTATCTCATTTGGGATATTACTATTAAATTCTCCCACAAATAACTATTTCAAGGCATTACATTAGTGATTTTTCAGACTTCGAGTTTAAAGCATGAGATTTCAAATGTATTGTCCATCAAAATTGTTTTTGAGTTGTAATGAAATGATCATCTAAAATTCTGTGATGACCTATCCATTTTACTTTTCTTTCATCTTGAAGAGTCATAGTTGATTCTGGGTTCACAACATTTTTAAAGAAAGGCAAAATATTTGTCAAAAGAATATTATGTACAAATCTCTTTCACATATATTTATTTACTTTTATTTCCATGAATAGGATTATGTGCTTAATGAATAAATATTCTAAATCATAGATTTGTTGGAAGATATTTTAGGGTTTTCTCTTTATCACTCACCCATTGCATTCATCTACAACCATACAAAGAATCTTCTAATATATCAATAGAGGAGAACCACTTCTATAAAAATGAGGAGATTCTTTCTTGTTTCCCAAAAGATTTTCTCTCAAACGTTGTTCATTTTCCTTTCACAGAAAAAATGATCAACATTTTTGGCGATCATACTAGGGAGAACCAATGGATGGTTTCATAGACTAGAAATAATTGAATGACCCAAACATGCCCAAATCAGCCTCAAATACAAATTGGAGTTGAATACTAAAGAAGTGTTCTACATCAACTACATATTTTAATGACAACAATAAGTCAAGAAGAGATTGAAAGAATGTGGCAAGCCCTTATCTGTGAAGAATAACTTGCATAGGCTTGAAGACAAAGAAGACAACAATAAAGATTAGAGAGATGGAACTGTATAAATGATTTTTGACAATAAGCAAAGGAAGGGTTTTTTAAAATCAAAGTTTAGAATCAATGGTAGACAAAGAAGAGCAAAGAAATGAAGGACACATAATTCCAAGAAGAAGGGTAAGATCTAGTCCTTTGAATTTTCACAGAGAGCGACATCAAACACCTACTCTTCCTCAATATGTTATTCCTTTTTTTTTTGAAGATGGGATCATGGATCCCGAAAATCATTTTGATCGATTCCTTACCATTTTTTATATTTATTTGATTGAACATGATGATGTGATGATGAGACTCTTTCTCCAAAAATTAGTTGGTCCAACCTATGACTGGTACCTTTCTCTTCCATAAAACAAAATCGATTCTTTTGATGACATGGAAGATGTATTCATGACAAAGTTTTCTCTACCTATAGCATATCATACTCTCTTGACAAAGTTTACTCAGATTCATGATCCATAATATATTTGCAGAATGAAATGAATACAGATTATTATCAAAAGATGCTTAATACATAATAATAGATATACAACAAAACTGGTTTCTATTCAATAAGGAAATAAGCTGAAACTGTAAAATGTAGCAGAAACAAGCTTGCTAGAATGGCAACAACTTATCTCTGAGAAGATATGTGATAGTTGCGCTCATTCGCAAGAAGATGATTACAATGAGGCTCTGAAGGAATTTTTTACAATAAATAGGAATGTAAAAAACCCTAGACATCCAAAAACCTAACCCTAGGAGATGAAGCGCCAAAATTCATGTGGGACCCGTTGGGGTAAGTTAGTACATCAACTTCCCAGGGTCGTAACTTTTGCATACGATCTCTGTTTTAGGCACACGATAGCCCATTGGAAAGGTCTATCTGAGGAATACAAATTTTGCTGCACATTTTTTTGTCAAATATAAAAGGTCATTTTTACTGTGGAGATCCCTAAAAATGTTGTTGAGGGCCTCAAAATGACCCCGGAAGTCAGGGACCCAAAAACTAGGGAAAAAAACTACCAAACTGGAAAACTGCCAAAATGAGCCAGTTGGAATAGGTGGGAGGACACTGACATCCAACTAGATCAATCCTCCCCCCTTAGAAAGCAATGGTCTCCATTGCATTGAGTCCCCCCATTAGATGGGGAAATTTTTGTTGAATTTGGCCTCGGGTGAGTCACTTGCCTTGGTGCAGGAGCTGCCCTACTTTGAAAAATCGATAAAGCTTGATCCTTTGCTGACGAGTTCCCTTGATCTATTTGTACACAATATGATCAATGGATGTCTGTTATATGTAGTCGGGGTTGAGCTTTTTTGGTGTCAGTTGTTATGCTATCTCTGAGGTGTCTAATAATGGTGGGAAATATGGTCGAAGGATATCCACGTTGAACACTAGGTGAAATCCAAGGAAAGGAGGAATGTTAAGCTCGAAAGCATTATCACCCACAACCTTGGTGAAGGTGTACGAACCATAACAGAGTGGGCAAAGATTCTGATGGGGTCCTGTAAGGCGCTCTTTCTGCAAGTGCAACCAAACTTTGTCGCCCACCTAAAATTTATGAGGCACCCAATGTTGATCATGGTGTTGCTTGTACTTGTCATTAGACTTCTGTAGGATATCCTGAACTTGTTGGGGGATGTGCTAGATTCTCTCAATGAACTGGGTGTATTTTTCAACTTCAGTTGGAGTAGGAGATGAGTCGGATGAGGTGACCGCAAGGGGTAGTGCAACATCTATGCGACCCAATGGTTGGAATCCCAACCCCAACTGAAAGAGGTTGTGGCCGGTTGAGCTATGCAGGGCTCGATCATAGCTATGTTGAACATAGGGGAGACACTCATCCCATTTGAGAGGGTGTTTGGAATTATACATGCGTAAGATATGCATGATCATTCAATTTACCACCTCGGTTTGGCCATCTGTCTGGGGGTGGAAGGTCATGGATTTGGTGATCTTGGTGTCCAGCAGTGACCAGAGGCTTGACCAGAATGTGCTGAGAAATCGATTGTCCCGATCTGAGACAATGGTTTGTGGGATTCCAAAATGTACCCAGAGTCGTTCAAAGAAGAGATTGGCAGTGGCCTTAGTTGTGATGCTCTTCTTGTAGGCGTCCAAAATATCCATGTTAGAAAAGTGACCCACAACTAAAAAAACACAGTCATTGCCCCCCTTGCTGGATAGGAGGCCCGACATGTAGTCCATTGAGATGGATTCCCATGGCTTGTCAGGAGTAGGCAGAGGGGTGTACAAACCCTGTTTTTTAGTGGCCAGTTTGGCAATCGCAAAGGTAGTGCAGGACCTGATATACTTGTTGACCTCATGTTGAAGTTTCAACCAGTAGAAATATTTCTGCAGCATTGCCACTGTCTTTTCGACCCCGAAGTGTCATGCTACTCGACTATAGTGGGATTCCCAGATTAGCTTATTTTGCTCGCTTGATGGAACGTAGATATGGCCCAAACGACACAACAACTTGTCCTAAAGATGGAAATTAGTGACAAATCCATTTGTTCCTAACGTTTGGTAGGTGGTGGAAAAGTCTGGGTGTCTCTCATAGAGTTGGGGCCATCCAGAGGTCTCATGGCCGCAAGAGTCTAGCACCATGGTGAATGCTGCGACTGGCGGTTTTTTGAGGAAATCGACGACGTGGTTGGTGCTTCCCATTTTAAACTTGATGTTGAGGTGGAATTGTTGCAAGTATGTGGAACACTTCTGATGGTGGTCATTCTACAATTTTCCTTGTTTCTGCATGAACTGCAGTGGCTTATGATCAGTGTGGATGATTATCTCCTTCCCAAGAATGTAATGTCTCCACTGGCAGGATGCTTGCACAATGGAGTACATTTCTTTGTCGTAAGTATGGTACTTATGGACAACATCTGATAGTGTCTCACTATGATAGGCCACAGGGTGGCCGTGTTCAGTGATAATGACGCCCACAACATAGTCTGAAGCATCTGTCTCGATCTCAAAGGGTTGTTGCAGGCCTAGTAGTGAAAGTATTGGGAATGAGCACAAGTGCTTCTTCAAATCATCAAACGTTTGTTTTTGGGACCAACCCCACACAAATTTATCCTTACCACCACCCCTAGTTACTTGGTTGAGGGCCCATGCAATATGGGAGAATCCCAACATGAACGTGCGGTAGAAATTGACAAGGCCCAAGATTCTATGAAGCTCAGTGAGTGTGGTTGGGGATGGCCAGTCACAGATGACTTGGATTTTGGCTGGATCCACATGTACGCCATGCTGATCAACAATGTGTCCCAATTAATGAACCCTATCGATGCTGAAGGATAATTTTTCCAAGTTGGCGTAGAGCTGGTGTTGCTGCAGGGTGTGCAAAACCTGCTGAATATGCTGCAAGTGTTCTTCCCAAGTCTTTCTATAAATGAGGATGGAATCTAGATACACCACTATAAAAGTATTAGTGAATGGTCACAAGATATCGTCCATCATCCTCATTAAAGTGGATGGAGCATTTTTCAAACCAAAGGGCATGAAAAACCATTCAAAAATACCTTCCTTTGACTTGAAGGTGGTCTTTCATATATCTGTCCGTTCTATCGGGACCTGGTGGTATCCAGACTTCACATCAATCTTACTGAAGTATTTGGCCCTCATGATCTAATAAAGGATGTCGTTGATTTGGGGAATTGGGTATCGATTTCTGACTATGATTTTATTCAGGGCTTGGTAAACAATGCAGAGTCACTAGGTTCCATCTTTCTTTTGTACCAGCATGATTGGGCTCCCGCAAGGTGATGAGATGGGATGGATGTGCCCCTTGTGGAGTAGTTCTTGGATCTACCACTTGATCTCCTCCTTCTCTAATAGAAGAAGTGGTAGATTGGTCCATTGGGAAGCGATGCGTCGAGGGTCAGATCGATGGGGTACTTGACCTGACAGTGCAGAGGTACCCCAATAAGTGAGGAGAAGATATATGAGTATTCTTCCACGACCTTATCCAATTACTTCTACTATGTGGAGAACCTCGACGTGGCTGCGATCTTTCACTCATTCTGAGAGCGAAACATGAAGAAGACAAACTTCCCTATCTAAGAGATGACCTTTTTGCATTTCTTGGTAGAGATCAAGGAAATAACACTGGGTGGGATTGCCTCGGGTATCCTGTAAAATTTCTTGTTCAAAGTAATAATAACACTGTGAGGCCTAGACTCATCACTCAATACCTTGTCTTTGAAGGCCTTGATGCCATAAGACATGTGAAATTGTTGGATGTCGTGGATGTCGCTTCCTTGGCGGAGCCATCTAATGGTGTAGGGATGTGGGTGTGGTGTTGTCGCCAGGGCGAGTCGCTTGACAACCTCTGCTAAGATGACATTCTTCCTTCTATCTCTATCAACAATGAAGTGCAGTGAGGTACCCTTCACCCAAATTTGTGAATGAAAAAGGTGCCCTCCTTCCTCTGGCTCATCTGGTTCATCGGGTTGGAGCTTGGTGGTAGCAACAATAGCACTGGGTTCTGCGTCAATGATCTATCTCCCCCTTTCTGGTTTTGACTTAGAGTCGGAACCCACATCTTATTCAAAGGCTTTCACCTCATCCACCTGTTAGAATATAAAGGATTGTGTGCTCGTTTTACCATGATGATACCCACGTCTCCCAACCACAGGCCGAAGCCTCCCTCCAAGCACCTTAACCTTGACCTGAGAATTCCTCTGGAAGAAAACCCTAGGCTAGATAGCCAAACAAAGAGCAATGCATCTCTCCCCAAGGATAGCGCATCACAAAAGGCTGATCAGATAGTCCAAACCATAGCCAAGAGATATCCAAGCCAAATACTAAAACTTGCTGCTACTGCAGCTGCACCTGCAACCCTCCTCCAAACCTGTGCATCAGCTACACTTGCAGTGCGCACCAACTGGGAAAATTGCAGTCTTGATATATGACAAATGAGAAACTGGTGCCCTGTATTTATAGTAATCCTGCCAGTTTACTGAGGCCAACTTCTCCTTTTGGGTAGGTGTCTGTTTAGTATATTATTATTAATTTTGGCCAACTTCTTCTCTTGGAGGCTAATAGCCTAATATAAATTATATTCCTGAGCCGACAAGGCTTCTAGGGTTATTAGCCAATTCATTAGGGTTTCTCTTGCTTCCCAGAGTCTTCTATTCTTGTCGGGTTCACATGTAGAGGTAAATACCTCCCGCAACTACCATAATATTAACACTCCTTCCTAGCTAGAGAGGTATTTACAGGTAATGGACTTGAGCACAAAACATACCATTTACCCGGTAGCACCAATATAGTCATCTAGACTATTTCATGACTAGATCATGAGCATCACCATTACTATCAACTGCATCATCTTTCGTAACCATACTTCATCTGAGTAATATGATGCTAAATAAGTCACTCTCACCATAGAGTGATACAAGTGGAGTAAAAGCTCTGAACTGTTTTCCGTCTAAAAATCTCTGTTCATGATTCAACTGAATGATCATCATCTCCAATAAATTGCTGATAGTCTTCAAGGCAATTAGTGCAACAATAGAATGGTCTTGAGCACAACAGACCATACAACTAGTAGCACCACGAGCACCTGTCATTATTATCCGACTGGATAATCTCCTATGACAACTGGTACAATATCAATTTATAGAAAACACCTGTGTCTATTCATGTAGTACAAAACTACAATCTAGTGGTTAACTACCACATCAAGTAACACACAAGTACTTGATCAACAATAGTGAAACATATTCACCATAGTAGTTCTCATCTAATGTCATATAGTCTTCATAACAAACATTTGAGAGCATCCTACATAGAAACAATGTTATGATAAAAACTGTATCATTTGGGCCAATCTTTCACTCACGTCTATGAGATCTGAAAGAATGTCTGCCACCACAGTAGTCTTCATCTGCATAGAAACAATGTTATGATAAAAACTGAAACATCTGGGCCAATCTTTCAATCACATCTGTGAGATATGAAAAAGTGTCTGCCCTCAATATATAATATCAACAACAATCATCTGGGCCAATCTTTCACTCACATCTATGAGATCTGAAAGAATGTCTGCCCTCAATATAGAATATCAATAATAATCATTTGGGCCAATCTTTCACTCACATCTGTGAGATCTGAAAGAATGTCTGCCCTCAACATAGAACATCAATAATAGGCTATCTGCCCCATTCTTCTCAACCAAGGAAGAAGGATTGTTTCTGATTTMTGAACCTGGACCATTTCCCACCYYGGGCCATTCTTCCGACACTAAACAAAGTGTAACCTGGAGAGAATGAGTCTGCCCTCGAGAAATGCTTGGACCATTCCTTACCCTGGGCCATTCCTCCGACACTAAACAAAGTGTAACCTGGAGAGAATGAGTCTGCCCTAAGGAATGACTGTCCTGGACTATTCCCCACCCTGGGCCATTCCTCCGACACCAAAAAAGGTGTAGCCTGGAGAGAATGAGTCTGCCCTCGAGGAATAACTGTCCCTGATTGCTGAGCCTAGACTACTCCCCACCCTGGGCCATTCCTATGACACGAAACAAGGTGTAGCCTGGAGCGAATGAGTCTTCCCTCAAGGAGTAACTGTCCGGACCATTCCCCACCCTGGGCCATTCCTCCGACACCAAACAAGGTGTAGCCTGGAGAGAATGAGTCTTCCCTCGAGGAATGTTTGTCCTGCATCAACCTCCAAACGGACGATTCTTCGAAAATTCTCACAACTGTGAACTTCGAAAGAATGACTGCTCGACGAGGCGAACCATTCTACTTGACCACTACTTAGAGTGACTGCCAAGAAGAATGACTATTCTAGACCACTCCCCATAAATGGGAAGTCGCTGTCTATGATACATCAACAATCAGTCTGCCTCCCATGTTAACTACAATGGGAAGCCACTGTTCATCAGAAATCTCAATCCATTTTCCGAACAGGAAAGCATCTGTCCAATTTGGACTATTACAAAGATAAATTCTCCCTCCTAAATGGAGAGTTATCACAAAAATAAATGTTTGCGTACCTTCTTCTGGCTTGGAGAGTCTTCCCTTTTGGTTAATAGAGTTATTTCCACGAGCTCTGGCTTGAGTATGCAAGTCCTTTCATCTTGAATAGAGGCTTTACCAAAATGTATGCTTATCTTCTCATCTGTGGAGATATGTATTGGAGAATCACTTTCTTCTTTCTGGACTTCATCATGGATAATGTAATGCTTGTACTGTAGTCTGGAACACTGTGAATGCTTTTTGTAGATGTGAACAATAGAGTATATCATAGCTGGAGAATTGGAACATATCCATGTGGTACTTTTTTTGTCATCATGAGATCTGATCTTCTGAGTAGTCATCTTGATGTTATAGGAAATCTTCACCACGCTTCTGCTGTGCACTGGAGGTTCTCCGCCAAGTTGTCTTCTTCTTGTCTGCATACAGGAGTATCTTTCTGGTATGCTTCAAAGTCTTGAGACTGCTCTGCATGCGCTCTTTACTTAATTTCTTCCGGAGAACATTCTTTTCATTCATCTGATGTAGAATTCTGACTTATGGATGTTTGCAGATGACTTATATAGAGATAAGTCTGGTGTACTAGAACAATCAATCATCATAGTCTTCTCCCTCCGTCTAGGAGAACTTCTGGTTCTGGATCTCGCAATACTTTCATTCATAAGTCTTCCATACACTGTTCTTCATTACGACTTTCAGTTCTTCTGCTTGATTTCTTTTGGTGAGTT
>ML778767.1:368090-395563 GCA_009831015.1 Picea engelmannii
AGTTCATTCTTCATACTCATAACTTGTCCAATGTTTCTGACTGAGAAGACTTTAGTTAGGGCATCATACATCTTCTTCGACGAGTCAAGATGGGAGATGTAGGGTATCAAGTGGTCTTTTATGGAATCCACTATGATACTCATGGCATTGATGTCAATGTCTTTGAACTTCTCCATAGCTGCAACGTTCTGTGGTTCCTTCTCTTCTCCCTCTGTAAACTCTGGCTTCACGATCTTTACTTTCACAATGTCCAACACTTTATTCTTAGCAAGGATGAGGTCAATCCTTGTCTTCCATGCTCTGAAGTTGGAGGCTCCTTCTATCTTTTTCTCAAACTTCATAGAGTTCATCATGGCTTGCTTGACTTGGTCAAACCCTAGATTTGACCAGAAATCCAAACTTCACGTCTTGGCCTTTTGAGTGTACCAGGAGATGCCCTGGGCTATGGCTCACTAATTTATCCGGATATTAGGTCAATCTCGTCACTTAAGGTGCCTCAACAAGAGGTTTAGGGTTTTTGCAACTGCTACTGCTGGTAACCCTAGCTGCAGTGCTTTTGGAAGCTTCTCCTGCTAGTAACCCTAGCGACAGTTCCTCAACGAGCTCAATATATAGCAGTTATGTTTCCTTCCAGCGTTTTAGGCTGACTGAAGGGGTGTGGGTCCATAACCTATTAGAATATAAAGGATTGTGTGCTCGTTTTACCACGACGATACCCTCGTCTCCCAACCACAGGCCAAAGCCTCCCTTTGAGCACCTTAACCTTGACCTAAGAATTCATCTGGAAGCAAACCCTAGGCTAGATAGCCAAACAAAGAGAAGCGCATCTCTCCCCAAGGATAGCGCATCACAAAAGGCTAATCAGATAGTCCAAACCCTATCCAAGAGATATCCAAGCCAAATACTGAAACTTGCTGCTGCTGCTGCTGCACCTGCAACCCTCCTCCAAACCTGCGCACCAGCTACACCTGCAGTGCGCACCAACTGGGAAAACTGCAGTCCTGATATATGACAAATGAGAAACTGGCGCCCTGTATTTATAGTAATCCTGCCAGTTTACTGGGGCCGACTTCTCCTTATGGGTAGGTGTCTATTCAATATATTATTATTAATTCTGGTCGACTTCTTCTCTTGAAGGCTAATAGCCTAATATAAATTATATTCCTAAGCCGACAAGGCTTCTAGGGTTATTATCCAATTCATTAGGGTTTCTCTTGCTTCCCAGAGTCTTCTATTCTCGTCAGGTTCACATGTAGAGGTAAATACCTCCCGTAGCTACCACAATATTAACACCACCAATGACTGCTTCGAGTGACAATCAACAATGTTATGACATGGGCTCTTATGGAAGTCGCACCACTTCCCAGTATCTTTCTTTGTCTTTCCGATGTCCTTCTTTGCTTGCAGCCTAGATTGGTTGTCTTGAGGCTGTCCATATTTGCTATTTCCTTTGTTCTGGGGGTTGGGGCCACCCTTTCCTACCTTTTGTTGTGAGGTTTTACCAAGCCCAAATTGTCGCGTCTTTTGTTTGAGATTCTGCTCAATTTTGACGGCCTATCGGTAGGTCGCTCCCAAGGATGAGATGTCCAGAAACTCCATTTCATCCTAGATGTATCTATGCAGACCACTGCGATACTTGAGCACCATATGTCGCTCAGAATATTTGATACCCAACTTGGTGCACAAGGTATGGAATATATTTGTGAACTCGTGCACTACTTGGTCTCTTTCCTACCACCTCATGGTCCATTTTGTGTACAGGTCGTCATAACTTCCAACAGGGTAGTATTGTTCCTTAATAGCATCCCTAAAGGACTTCCAGGTGACCATGACTATAAATAATGAGGGTTCCTCTGTTTCCTTTTGCTCACATAAAGTTTCCCACCAATCTTTGACATGGGGGTGGCTTTGAGGAGCGCAAAAATAATATTTTCTCTATTTGAGAAGTTATGGACAAAGAAATACCCTTCCAGCAAATTCAACCATTTTCCCACCACATCTGCGTCTATTTGACCTTCAAATGTAGGAATATCGAAATTGATTTGTACCATGAAGGGGGAAGCGCCTTCGTTTGAGGAAGATACATCGCCTTGTGGTAGTCACGAAAGGATTTGTGCAAAACTATCCATCATATCGTTCCTATGTTGCATGAGGGATTCCTCGAGCAATATTTTGAAGGGATCTCCTGTCCCGTCATATTTATTTTCTTCTGCCATGAGAGGTTGTTTGGGTGTGTGAGAAATTTTTTCCTCAAGAGAATCAAGCTCAAGACCCAATTCTTTGTACCCCGACCTTGTTGGGGACATGCATTAAGAACAACAAGGAGTAGACTGCTCTGATACCACTGATCCATAATATATTTGTAGAGCGAAATAATACATATTATTATCAAAATATGCTTAATACAGAATTACAGATATACAATAAAAATAGTTTCTATTCAATAAGGAAATAAGTTGAAACTGTAAAATGAAGTGGAAACAAGCTTGCTAGAATGGTGGTGTCTTATCTATGAGAAGAGATGTGACAGTTGTGCTCATTCGCAATAAGATGATTACAATGAGGCCCTGAAGGCCTTTTTACAATAAACAGGAATGTGAAAAACCCTAGACATCCAAAAACCTAACCCTCGAAGATGAAGCGCCAAAAGTCATGTGGGCCCCATCTTGGTAAGTTAGTACATCAACTTCTCGGGGTCGTAGCTTTTGCATACTATCTCTGTTTTAGGTGCATGATAGCCCATAGAAAAGGTCTATCTAAGGAATACACATTTTTATACTATATATCAATGGTCATTTTGATTGTGGCGAGCCCTAAAACGTTGTTTAGGGCCTGAAAACGACTCCATAAGTCAGGGACTCGAAAACTAGGGAAAAAAACTGCCAAACTAGAAAACTGCCAAAATGAGCCAGTTGGAATAGGTGGGAGGCCACCGACATCCATCTAGATCAATTCATCTCCAAAATATTGAAAGAATCAAATATTTTAATTCAATATTTTTCAAGACTTTGCATCGAATTCCACAATATCAACGCCTAAATAATCCAGTTATTTTCGGATGTTATATGAATTCAATTCCTTCAAATGTGAAATATACAATAAGAGCATCATAAATCAAAACTTTGGAAGAAGCAATGAGAAGAGCGACTGGAATGGAATATTTCATGATAGAAAGTGAATCTGATCTTGAAATCATTCTTGGTAAAATTCAAAGGCAGATGATAGATTTATCATTGTCATCTCAAGTTCCATCTACTTCAAAAGTAGTTGAAGAGAGAGGGGTGGGAAGATGAATCTTTCAAGGGAAACCACAGAATGTAACAAATATCTCTACAGACACTCAAAATATTTGTCAAGACACTCATATTTCCCAATTAAAAAGAATCGTTAGCCAAATGCAAAATGAAATAGATCAGTTAAAGAAAAATGATGATCAAAGTCCAAGGAAGGAATATCAAAATCCTCCATTTCCTACACATGGCCTCATAAATTATCCAGAAAGAAATCAAAATATCAATGATCAAATTCTCGAGGAAGAGAATCAAAGACTTGATTTTCAATAATATAATAATGAAATTGCTACATGGGTGCTAGAATCCATGGAAATGGATGTTGATCCAATATTATTTTCAAAACAAGATTGGATCGAAGAAGATGAATTTAGAGATGAAGTCTGACATTTTCAAGAAAACATTGTCCAGACTAGATCTGAAGAAAAAGATTCAAATCTTTATGAATGTCAAAACAAACTAACAAGGTCTTCCATATCAGAAGTTGTTCCTCCTCAAACAAGTGCCAAACATGTAACCCCTGCTCCAAAAAAATACAGTGATGTAAAATAATAATAAAAGATTAATTATAATGTTGTTGATGATCTAAAGGAATTGCAAATAGCTTTTCCATTCTTGGAAATACCACAAAAGAAAAATATTGTTGTGTTCAAAAGGAATGAAATGGAAAATTCTATTGATGCTACAATTGAATTTTTTTTTGTCTTTCTTTCATAGGATTGTGGATGATGTATTTTGTTGGTTATTTTTCAAAATTTGATGCTAGAGCAGGAGATTCAAATACGGTCATTAATCAAGTCTACAACATGGCCAATGAAACAACATTGTCAATCATGGTTGGGAGTATTTATATGAGTTGGATATGTACGTGGCTACATTGGACATGTGCTTACACTTGACAGTAGCCTTTCTCTCCAAGTAGCATAGGGTAGGTAGTTTTTTTTTTGTCTCATGTATATAATATTTTTATGTCAATGAAGTTTTCAAATAAGCATTTATTGGATCAAGATCGTGGATTGGGATGAATCCATAGCCCAATGGATGAAGGCATTTGGTATTGGTCTAGGTCCTTAGCAACCCACATGGGGTTACTGTCCCACATTTGGAGCTAGATGTTGATATGTTTTCACCCATCAAATAAAGACCATTTTTTTTTTGGTCAAACTTGGGAAGTTCCAAATAATCTTCAACTATTGATTGTGAAGACCCAACAAGTTTCCAATCAACTTCAGTTCTTCAGTTCTTCATCATGAAAGTATAAATGGGATATTTTCTCTTTGAAACAAAAGAGAAGGAAAATAAAAGATACTAAAAGAAAGAAATTGTTTATATCTATATTATTGTTGATTGTTTTTTCTATCAAGGTAAAATGACCAACATTTGAGAGAAAATCTTATGGGGAACAAGAAAGACTCTCGTTGTTTTTATAGAGGCGGTTCTCCTCTTTTAATATATTGGAAGATTCTTTGTATGGATGTAGACGATTGCAATGGGTGAATGAGAAAAACCCCAAATATATTCCAATAAAGCTCTCATTTAGAAAAATTATTCATTAAACACATCATCCTATTCATGTAAATAAAATAAAATAAATATAATTGAAAGATACTTGGACAAAGTTTGCTTTCGATAGATAATTGTCTTCCTTTTAAAATGTTGTGAACCAAGAATTAGTTATGACTTTGCAAGATGAAAGAAAATTAAAATGGATAGGTCATCAAAGAACTTTAGATGAGTATTGCATTTAAAACTGAAAATATTATGACGAGAACACCAAAAATCTCATACTAAAAAATCTCAAAGTCTAATAAATCATTAGTATACACTGAAATAGTTCTTTGTGGGAGAAATAAATAATAATATCCCAATTATGACAAGTCTAACAATGTCTGAAAAAGATGATTGGAATGAGAGCCTCAACAATATCAATGACAAATAGATAAATTTTAATTATACTGTATTTTCTTTTTACAAGCAAGAATTTTTCTCCTCTGGACCTGGAATATCATGAAAAATGACTAAATAATTTCGAGACAGAGTTGATTAGACCTAGATCTTCCTGTAAGAAAACATACATGGAAAAATTGATGGAAAGAATATATTGGAAATAAATATGAAGGGTAAAGTCAAGTAGGCCGATTCACAAATCTTTGGAAAGGAAAAACTTGCTTCCAACAGAAGGACCCATGTAGCAAACTCTTCAACAACCAACCACCCACTTCTTGAATTTGCCTCCTTTTTTTTATATTCTCTTCTTCATCTTCTTGAAATCATTTTTTAGTTAGGTTAGGGTTTTATTTTCCCTCTTTTTAATATTAGATATGCATGCCATCAATTGGGACCCACTTTATAATCTTAAGAGTATCTTTAAATAAATCAATTTCCGAAAATAATTTATTTTTAAGACTGAAAATAGTCTCGACTATAATTTAATTTTTAGGGCCCAATAACTGATGTTTCAGCCATTTAAACCACTTCCAATGTTTTCCTTATCGATTTACCTTTCTAATGAGTTTTTGTTGCTCAAATCAGACATTTCGATAAAAAGATAAGAGCTCTAGAAGATGAAGACTTAGCCACTGTTGATCTGTCTTCGTGAATTTTGAGCCTTAGATTTCCAAATTCGAATTATTTATCCCACATGCATTGTGGGAGGGTGCTCTTGAAATATTTATATGGAAATTTCATTTCCATATTCTTTGTATGTGAGGTAGAGAGAGCCACATAACTTCATGTAGCTTGTGAACAAAGTATCTTTTGACTACCACATCATTACCCAGTCATCATGCCAAGTCATTGTCTAGTCATCTCTGTCCATCCATGTGTCACTTGGAGGTAGGTTCAATTCATTTCCATGTGTCCACATATCATAGGTCCACCTCGATGCCACGTGTCAATGGGAGGCGTACTCACAACTAATGAGAAATAAACTTAGGATGAGAAATCACTTTAAAATTTTAAATGACAAGTTGGCGAAAAAATAAGAGAATTGAAAATATGGAAATGAAAATGAAATGGAAACAAAATATGGAAAATAAATATTGGAAATGTAAAAAGAAAAAGTAAAATGGAAAATGAAAAAATAAATTGGAAAATGGATATAGAAAATGGAAATAGGCTAAATACATAAATGGATAAGTATGGAAATGGTCTGGAAGATTCGAAAAATGTCTAAGTATGAAGAGTAGTGAGGAAGGATAGTAGAGTGGAAAGAAGGAAAAAGGGTTAAGTATGAAATGTGGAAAGTAAGGAATGTGATAATATATGTGAGAGTATAGTAATAATACTTAGTCAAAATTTTGAAAATGGAGGGGAAAATTGGTGAATAGAGGAGGGGAAATGGTGATATCTTGGGCATTTTACATCTATTTTAGATTTCGTAGGATGCTAGATGAATCTGAGACATAAGGCTACCTAATGCATGTTGGCATGTTTACAGGCAGAGCGTGCTTGTCATTGATGGCAAGAACAACATGTTATGGTTACAGGCAAGAACAACACATGCAGACAACACAAGCAAAGTGTGCCTACCATTTGATGGAAAACAGGCTCGGAAGACATCATAAGTCCAGACAAGAGGAGTGTGCAAATGGAGGACAGATCTCAGGCGTTAGATCCGAGCGTGGGGATCGATCGTTGTTGGATCCAGGAGAACATGCATGATCTTTAAAGTGCAAGGTGAAGCGGGCTTACAAAATCCCGAAAGAAAGAGGACCGTCCATCTTCAGGTAGGACACGTGGCTACAGATCAACACTTCACTGACTAAAAGGTCAAAGGAAGGAGGGGCCTAACCTTCCAACTCGCAATACACGAAATTGCGAAAATATCTGAGCCGTTGGATCAAGGACTAAACTGGACCGTCAGATCCAGGAGGTAGATCATGATAGCCTACGTCAACAAGGACACATGGCACAATCATACAAGGATAAGTGTCAAGTTGATTCGACATCTCAGGCCAATGGAAATCACAAATCTGAGTGACACGTGGAAACCACTCGGCTCATGACATGTCATTGAGTGATGCAAGAATGACGTCACTTTGGGAGTTTTGCTTTGGGAGTTTTACCTTCATCACTCCCCCAAAGTACCGAAGGCTGAAGTCTCGGGGTGAAGGATAGCCGTTGGATCAACGAGAAATATCAACTGTTGATCTGATATGGATCCATTTCAGTGTTTCGCAGATCGAGAATTCTAGAGGAAGGAGTTGTTGGAACTTGCGATATGGAAGGTCGCGACATGATCCTGGCTGTTGGAGCTAGAGGACACATGGCGAGCGATTGGGATTTTGCTGACTCACAAATCAGGAAAGTCAAATGCAGTTTTGAGGGAACTTGCGATATGTGAGGTCACGACATGATCACAGTCGTTGGATCACATAATGCTGTGGACCGTTGATCTGGAGAGCGAAGCACTCGTTTGATTGGCAAGTGGTCATAACTCATGGTCACATTGTTGGGAGTTAGAGCGAGGAGCTAGAGTAGCCAAACTCCATTTCAAGGTTCACAATATGAGGAGTCAAGGAGACTCATGGGAGAATGCACGAAAGGTGAAATCATGAAGCACCTTATAGCATAGGGTGTGGTCACCACCGATGGTCACATGAGTGGAAGGAGCTAGCATAGCTAGGCTCCATTCTAGGTACTGGGAATTCTAGAGGAAGAATTCAAGGAGACTCACGGGAGAAACCCCGAAACGCGAAATCGCGAAATGACTTCTGAATAGGTTGTGGTCACCGCTTGAGGCCACATGTGAAAGAAAGGGGTTTAGCTAGAAAAGCTAGTGCCCACTGTGTAGTTTTTATTTTTTTTCACAGAAAGGGAAAAGGCGCCAAGAGCATGAGCATGTAGCGAATCTCGGGGGGAACTTCCAGAAACCACTAATTGTTTTCTGCACAGAGAATTCAAAGAGGCTTTAAGGTGATCGACAGAGAAGACAAAGAGTCTTGACTACCAGAGAAACCAAGTAATATTAAGATAATGTCCAATGATGATAAAGATATTTGGTGATTGTTGAGGAGACGAAGAACCTAGAGGTAACTATGGGTGGAATGAAGACTCATCATAGAGACAATTTATAGATGGGAAAGTGTTGAAGTATGTAACTGAAACAGAGAGGATAAGCTCAACTGTGACAGAGAGGACAAAGAGTCTCGATTGCCAGAGAAGTTAAGGAATTTCAACATAACACCCACTGATGATGATGAGATTAAGTAATTCCAGAGAAGATGAAGAGTCTCAACTGCCATAGAGGCTAAGAAACCTCAGCATAATGACCATGGATGAAGAGAAGACTCAACATAACCGCCAGAGGGGACAGAGAGTTAGTTGTATGATTTGGTAGAGAAATTGACATTATAAATATACACATAACATAGTAGTGGAGGTTGCTTCTATGGATAGGAATTACAAACGGGGAAATAACATGCTATGGGCAGGAGCTAAAACACACAGAAGAGGTCTAGCGCATAGACTAGAAAGAAGAAGCATAGCACAAAGCACAACAGATGCAAATAACATACATGTATATCAGAGACAATGAAAGAAAGCCAAGGTGTGCATGAAGAGGGAGTGCAAAAGATCAGAAAGCTCAAGGAGATGCGAGTAGAGAGACACTGATGCAGGAAGATCAGAGCAGTGTAATAGAACAATGATAAGACTAGTAAGCCATTGATAACTATTGTATCACTGTAATAAATTCACATAAAGCAAAGATTTATATTTTAGGGTGGCAAGGTGGTGCAAGGGAGAACCGTTGTTCTCTTTTATACAGGTTGGTGCCTGTGTGACTGGAAGTTGGTGCTTCCATCCAATTGGTGCTGGAACACTTAGGGAGTTGGTACTTCCATCCAATTGGTGCTGGAACACTTAGGGAGTTGGTGCTTCCTTCTAGTGGGTGCTAGAGAATCCAGAGAGTTGGTGCTCTCAACAAGTTGTAGCTTTCAAAACAGAGGTGGCAACTTCACCATGATTTGGATCTCATAAGTATGATAATGTACATAATGTAAAGATTACTTATCATATCAAGAAGATGAGGTTTTTACCCTTTATGGATTTCCTTAGGAAATATCTGTCTCTGTGTATTTAATGTGTGTGATTTATGCTGAATGATTTAATGCTTACTTCCTTGCATTATTGTGATTGTCATTGAGTGCTCTGTAAATATTTTAAAGTAATCCTAATTGTTTAAGCATGGTAGCAATTGATTCACCCCCCCCCCCCCTCCTCTCAGTTGATAAACAATTGGTATCAGAGCCAGGTTCCTTTTATCTAAAGGTAGATCGGTAAGCTTAAACATGTCAAGCCATGAAGAGACTGGTTATGTGAATCCAGTTGTACTAGCTAATAAGGATGACAAGATAGAGTTCAACTTCAATGCTAAGGCTATGAATTCTATTCTGAGTGGGATTGTAGAAGAAAAATTTGTAAAATTTATGCATTTAGAAACTACCAAAGACATGTGGTACAAACTCATTAGCAGTTATGAAGGTAATGAGAAGGTAAAAGATGCCAAGCTTCAAACCTATAGAGTACAATTTGAACAACTACAGATGAAAGAATATGAAACTATTGGGAAGTACTTCCTGAGAGTTGAAGAATTAGTAAATGCAATGAAAGCACTTGGTGAAAAAATTGAGGAACCCTCTCTAGCTCATAAAATTTTGAGATCTCTACCAGATAGGTTCAACCCAAAGGTCTCAGCTATAGAAGAACTTAATGATCTAAAGCCTTTGGATTTTGATCAACTTCTAGGAACATTGACAACATATTAAATGAGGATAGTTAAAGATAAACCCACCTCTAGAGAAGCATCATTTAAAGCAGACAAGAATGAGGATTCTGAGCCTGATGAAATTGAAGAAAAATTTGTGAGAAGACTAAAGAAAGGGTCATGCGAGTACCAAGGTAAGTTTCCCTTAAAATGTTTCAACTGCGGTAATATAGGTCACTTTGCATCTAAATGTCCACACAAGAAACATGATCAGAACTTTGAAGGTGAAAAGAAGTTCAAACCCAAGAAATTTGGTAAAAGGAAAAGTTTTTGTGTAAACAATGATAACTCTTCAGAAGACATAGATAGTGACTCCTCGTGTGAAGATAAGATCAATGACTTTTGCTTATGGCCCAAGAGGATTATGATAATAAAAGCATAGGAAGTAGTGCTGACAATGAAGAAGTTGTGGTTGACCTGGAAGGAGAACTGATCAGTGCACTGGAAGAGATTGGCAGACTCATAATTAAGAAGAGAAAACAAAAACAATTGTTGATACAGTTCAAGAAAGGAAGTAAAGAACCTGATGAAGGCTTTGTCCTGCTAAAAGTGGAATTAGAAGAGGCAAAAAAAATCGAAGACATTCTGAAACAACAATTATCAGAAAAGAAGGCAATATGTGAAGCTCTGGAAAAGGAAGTAGTGAAAACTAGAAAAGAGTTGGAGAAGTTTCAAGCCTTGTATCATCAAAATCTATCAAGTATCAAAGCCTTAGAGGAATTGGCCACCATTCTGAATCAACAAAGAAAACAAAAGCTGAAAACAGGTCTGAGTTATGAAGAGGGATCAAGTAGTGATCAACCAAGAAACAAAGAACCCATCAAGTTTGCCAAATCTACAACCTATGACAACAACAAATCTGTAGAAACAAAAGAAGATAATCAACTGCTGATGAGGATTAACGAAAGAGGTACCAGAACTGAAACTGTAGATCAGAGAAATAATGTACTCTCTATTCAAAGAAATCATCAACATGGAAGAAATCGACCTTCTCAAAGAAGACAACCATTTTCCAGGTACCAAGGATTTTTCTATGGATATTGTTTTTTCTGTTCCAACTTTGGTCACAAATCTGTAAATTGTTCTTTAAAATTTAGATATGAGAAATCAAGACATTCAAGGTATAGATATCTGCCACAACAAAGAATGAGACAACCAAGTAACAAACCACCACAGATTGCAAGTCACTTGATGGCTGGGAAAAGGACACAGGTTAAGCATAACAATCGTTATGATCCTTTATTCAACGAACCAGAATGTTACATCTGTCATAACTATGGACATAAAGTTGTTGACTGTCGCTTAAAGAACTATGAACCAAATTTGAATTCCCCTACTGAAAATGTCAAGGTTTGGAAGAATAAAGAAAGTGACAATTGTGGATTAGTGTTGTCAGCTCAAAGACAAAATAACCCTTGGTATATAGACAGTGGATGCTCCAAACATATGACAGGAGACAAAGGTAAGTTTCTATCTCTAAGTGAAAGCAAATCAGGAAACATAACATTTGGAAATGATGCTCCAGGTAAAATCAAGGGTAAAGGAATGGTGAGTCTAAGTAATGGAAAAGGAAAAGCCCAAGATGTTCTACTGGTAGATGGCCTGAAACATAATCTGCTCAGTGTAAGTCAAATGTGTGACAATGGATGTGAAGTGGTGTTCACTTCCAAGGACTGCAAGATAAAGTCTGTAAACTCAGGACAAGTGGTGGCTAAAGGCATAAAGACAAAAAATAATGTATATGTGCTAAAATAATATAGAGAAGAGTGTCATATAAGCAAACATGATGAGAGCTGGTTATGGCATAGGAGACTTGGACATATAAACTTTGACCACTTAATCAAGCTCAAAAATATTGAGGCGGTAAAAGATCTTCTGAGAATATCAAAGCCACAAGATTCTATGTGTAAACCCTACCAAGTAGGAAATATAACCAGGACACAGTTTAAATCCAAGAGCTCTACTTCAACAGAGAAACCATTCCAACTAGTTCATATGGATTTACGTGGACCATCAAGACACGAAGGCACAAGGAAAGAAAACTACTTCATGCTGATAATTGATGATTACTCCAGACTTACTTGGGTTTCCTTTCTCAAGGAAAAAGCTAAAACATTTGAGAAATTTAAAATATTTAAAGCCTTAATTGAGAATCAAACATGCAATAGGTTAAAGGCAGTAAGGTCAGATAGAGGAGGAGGATTTATGTCAAGTTATTTCAAGGAATTATGTGATAAACATGGGATCAAGAGAGAATACACAATCCCAAGAACTCCACAACAAAATGGAGTAGTTGAGAGGCAAAACAAAACAATGCAGCAAATGGACAGGTCAATGATGAATGAGAAGAGCATTGGTCAAACCTACTAGGTAGAAGCAATACACACAACAATCCATGTTCTCAACAAAGCCCACCTCGGACCACATAGTGACACGACACCTTATGAATTGTGGTATGGGAGACCTGCTTCAATCAAACACTTCAAAGTCTTTGGGAGTAAGTGTTACATAAAGAATAATGATGAGAATCTTGGCAAGTATGATGACGGGGTTGATGAAGGCATATTCTTAGGGTATGCTACAAACAATAAAGGATATAGATGCTATAATAAGAGGTTGCATAAATTGGTTGATTGTATTGACATAAAAGTTGATGAAGGAATCCCAGTAAGAGAGGTTAACAATATTGAATCAACAACAAAGGATATAGATGAAGTTGAAGTTGAACATGTCTAAAAATCAGAACAATAAGACTCTGAGTCAGATGAAGAAGTAAATATTCAAACAAACTCAAATCAGTAGACAACATCAAATTCCTCCTCCAGAATTACTCAAAAGAATCATCCTTCAAGTCAGATAATTGGTGAAAAAGACAAAGGTGTACAAACCAGGAGAAAGATAATAAAAAAAAATGAGCAATCACATACATCCTTCATATCCATGGTGGAACCCAAGAACTTCAATGAGGCCAATAAAGATGTAAATTGGTTAAAATCTATGAATGAAGAACTGGATCATATTGGAAATAATGACACTTGGGACCTAGTTCCTAGGCCAATAGACAAAAATATAATAGGATCAAAATGGGTCTACAAAACTAAGATGAATGAGAAAGGACAAATTGTTAGGAATAAAGCCAGATTGGTCTGTGAAGGGTATGCTCAAATAGAAGGACTAGATTTTGATGAAACATTTGTGCTCGTAGCAAGACTAGAAGTTATTAGAATGTTTCTTGCCTATGCTTGTCATAAACAGTTTAAAGTCTATCAAATGGATGTCAAGTCAACTTTTCTAAATGGAGATTTAAACAGAGAAGTCTATATGCAATAACCAGAGGGTTTCCAACTGTCAAATAAACCTGACCTTGTTTGCAAGCTGAAGAAATCTTTATATGGGTTGAAACAAGCCCCTCGTTCCTGGTATCATAGACTGGATACATATCTACAAGACAAAGGATTCAAGAGAGGAACAATTGACAACAATCTATATATCAAAACAAAAGGTAATGATCTGCTCATTGTGGTGGTCTATGTTGATGACATCATCTTCAATAGTAATAATGCTTCATTGGTAAAATGGTTTTCTTCTGCCATGCAGTCTGAGTTTGAAATGTCTATGATAGGGAAACTGTCATTTTTTCTTGGCCTACAAATTACTTAGAAGTCTGAAGGAATATTTATTTCTCAAGAAAAATATCTAAGGGAAATGTTGAAAAGGTTTCAGATGGAAGATTCTAAACCTATGAACACACCTATGGTCACTGGATGTAAGTTAAGCAAGGATGATGATTCGTCTGATGTTGATCAGAGTTCATATAGGTCTATGATAGGCAGCTTATTGTATATCAAAACATCCCATCCAGACATAATGCATGCTGTTGGAATACTAGGGAGGTATCAGGCCGCACCTAAACAAAGTCATTTGTTAGCTGTCAAATGAATATTCATATATTTGAAGGGAGCGATGGACTATGGCCTATGGTATGCTAGGACTCAGTTTTTTCAACTATCAGTATATTCAGATGATGATTAAGCTAACTGCGTGGATGAAAGGAAAAGCATGAGTGGAGGTGCCTTCTTCTTAGGAGATTCCCTTGTATCATGGTTGAGCAAGAAGCAAGGTTTCATTTCCTTATCGACTACATAAGCTAAATACATTGCAACTGCTACATGTTGCACTCAATTATTGTTGATGATTCAGACACTTGTAGACTTAGAAGTAAAATTTACTGCACCGATCCCAATTCACTTTGATAATACTAGTGCACTTAGTATGTAAAAGAACCCTGTGTTTCACTTTAAGACCAAGCATATACCCATCAAGTATCACTTCTTGAGGGAATAGGTAATCAACTCTATGGTCTCTGTGCATTATATTCCATCCAAAGAACAGATTGTTGATATCTTCACTAAACTGCTTGCAAAAGCTCAGTTTGAGTATCTACGCCAGAAGTTGGGCGTGATCCCATTATCAACCTAAGAGAGTTCATCCTGTCAGGGGGAGTATGTTTTGGTTGAATATCTGATCCCTCCAAAAAATACCGCAACAACTCAGGGGGAGCATGTTTTCTTTGACATTGATGTCAAAGGGGGAGAAAATGAGTGGTCCAGACCAGATGTTATAGCTGGAGGTCCAAACAGATTAGCTTAGTCATTCAGGGTTGCCATCAATGCCAAAGGGGGAGATTGTTGGCATGTTTACATGCATAGCATGCTTGTCATTGATGGCAAGAACAACATGGTATGGTTATGGGCAAGAACAACATAGGTAGACAACACAGGCAAAATGCACCTGTCATTTGATGGAAAACAGGCTCAGAAGACATCATAAGTCTAGATAGGAGGAGAGTGTAGATGGAGGATAGATCTCAGGTGTTAGATCTGAGTGCGGGGACCGACCATCATTGGATCCAGGAGAACCTGCATGATCTTTAAAGTGCAAGGTGAAGCAGGCTTACAAAATCTCGAAAGCAGGAGGACCGTCCATTTTTGAGCGGGACACATGGCTACAGATCAACATTTCACTGACTGAAAGGTCAAAGGAAGGAGGGGCCTAACCTTCCAACTCATTATACGCAAAATTGTGAAAATATCTGAGCCATTGGATCGAGGACTAAACTGGGCCATCAGATCTAGGAGGTAGATCATGACATCCTACGTCAGCAAGGACACAGGGTGCAATCATATAAGGATAAGTGTCAAGTTGATTCGGCATCTCAGGCCACTAGAAATCACAAATCTGAGTGACACGTGGAAGCCACTTGGCTCATGACACATCATTGAGTGACACGAGAATGACGTCACTCCAGGAGTTTTGCTTCGAGATTTTTAGCTTCATCACTCCCCTAAAGTCCTGAAGGCTAAAGTCCTGGGGCGGAGGATAGTCATTGGATCAACGAGAAATCTCGATTGTTGATCTGATATGGATCCATTTCGACATTTTGCACATCAGGAATTCCAGAGGAAGGAGTTGTTGGAACTCGCAATATGGAAGGTTGCGACATGATCCTGGTCGTTGGAGCCAGAGGACACGTGGCTAGCGATTGGGATTTCGTTGGCTCGCAAATCAGGAAAGTCAAAGGCAGTGTTGAGGGAACTCGCGATATGAGAGGTCACGACATGATCACAGCCATTGGATCACAGAATGTTGTGGACCATTGATTTGGAAAGCGAAGCACTCGTTTGATTGGCCAGTGGTCATAACTCATGGTCACATCGTCGGGAGTTAGAGGGAGGAGCTAGAGCAGCCAAGCTCCATTTCAGGTTTCGCAATATGAGGATTCAAGGAGAATCACGGGAGAATCCCCGAAAGGCAAAATCATGAAGAGCCTTATAGCATAGGGTGTGGTCACTGCCGGTGGTCACATGAGTGGAAGGAGCTAGCATAGCTAGGCTCCATTCTAGGTACGGGGAAGTCCAGAGGAATAAGTCAAGGAGACTCACAGAAGAAACCCCAAAACATGAAATCATGAGACGACTTCTGAATAGGTTGTGGTCACCGCCCGAGGCCACATGTGGAAGGAAGGGGTTTAGCCAGAAAAGATAGCATCCACTGTGTAGTTTTTTTTTTTTCGTAGAAAGGGAAAAGGCGCCAAGAGCATGAACATGCGACAAATCTCAGGGGGAACTTCCAGAAACCACTGATTTTTTTCTGCATAGATAATTCGAAGATGCTTCAGGGTGATTGACAAAGAAGATGAAGAGTCTCAACTACCAGAGAAACCAAGGAATCTCAGGATAACATCCAACGATGATAAAAAGATTCAGTGATTGCTAGAGGAGCCAAAGAACCTCGAGGTAACTGTGGGTTGAATGAAGACTCATCATAGAGAAAATTGACAGATGGGAAAGTGTTGAAGTCTATAACTAAAACAGAGAGGATAATCTCAAGTGTGACAGAGAGGACAAATAGTCTCGACTACCAGAGAAGCTAAGGAATCTCAGCATAACGCCCACTGATGATGATGACATTTGGTAACGCCAAAGAAGACGAAGAGTCTCGATTGCCAAAGAGGCTAAGGAACCTTAGCATAATGGCCATGGATGAAGAGTAGACTCAGCATACATACCAGAGGGGACAAAGAGTTAGCTGTATGATCTGGCAGAGGAATTGGCATTATAAATATACGCATAACAGAGTAGTGGAGGTTGCTTCTGTGGAGAGGAATTACACACGGGGAAATAACATGCTATGGGTAGGAGTTGAAACACACAAAAGAGGCATAGCACATAGAATGGAAATAAGACATAGAGAATAAAGCGTAGCAGATGCAAAGAACATACATGTATATCAAAGACAATGAAAGAAATCCAAGGTGTGCATGAAGAGGGAGAGAAAAAGATCAGAAAGCTCAAGGAGATGCGAGAAGAGAGACACTGATGTAGGCAAAGCATAGCAGTGTAGTAGAACAATGATAAGACTAGAAAGCCATTGATAACTATTGTATCACTGTAATAAATTCACAGAAAGTGGAGATTTATATTTTAGGGTGGTAGGGTGGTGCAAGCGAGAACCATTGTCCTCTGTTATACAGGTTGGTGCCTATGTGACTAGAAGTTGGCGCTTCCATCCAGTTGGTGCTGGAACACTTAGGGAGTTGGTGCTTCCTTCTAGTGGGTGCTAGAGAATCCAAAGAGTTGGTGCTCTCAGCAAGTTGCAGCTCGCAAAATAGAGGTGGCAACCTCACCATGAGTTGGAGCTCATAAGTATGATAATGTACATAATGCAAATATTACTTATCATATCAAGAAGAAGAGGTTTTTACCCTTTATGGGTTTCCTCAGAAAATATTTGTCTTTGTGTATTTAATGTGTGTGATTGATGCTGAATGATTTAATTCTTACTTCCATGCATTATTGTGATTGTCATTGAGTGCTCTGTAAAGAGTTTAAAATAAGCCTAATTGTTTAAGCACGGTAACAACTGATTCACCCCCCCTCTCAGTTGATCATCAATGCGAATATGGACATAATTAATCACCTTTTAATATCATTTTCTTTTATTTCAAAAGGAAAATATCCATGTTAGACTTTTATGATGAAGAACTAAAAAATTGAAGCTGATTGAAAACTTGTTGGGTCATCATGATCAACAGTTGAATATTATTTAGAACTTTCCAAGTTCGAAGAAAAATAAATTGGTCTCTATTTTATGGGTGAAAACACATTAACATATGGCTCCAACTGTGGGACAATGACCCCCTGTGGGTTGTTGAAAATCTAGAATCCTAGTCCATTGGGCTATGGATTCATCCCAATCCACTATCTTGATTTGGGAAATTATTATTGGAAAACTTAACTGACATAACAATATTATATACATGAGACAACAAAAACCTACCTACCTTATGCTACTTGGAGAGAAAGGCTACTCTCAAGTGTAAGCACACTTCCAATGTAGCCATGTACATAGTCAACTCATTTGATTACTCTCAACCATGTTTGAGAATGTTGTTTCATTGACCATGTTCTAGACTTGATTAATAATCATCTTTGAATATCCTGCTATAGTATCAAATTTTGAAAAAGAACCAACAAAAGACATCATCCATGATCTTATGAATGAAAGGAAATTTCTTCTTTCGACTGTTACATTGCCATGACCAAAATCAACAAAATTTTTCATTGCTTCCATTTCTTTCATTTTGAACATAACAATATTCTTCTTCTATGGTATTTCCAAGAATGGAAAAGTTATTTGCAACTCCTTCGTATCATCAACACCATTACAATTAATTTTTTCTGAGCCTTTTACTTCATTGTCTTTTTCTGGAGTATAGGTTACATGTGTAGCACTTGTTTGAGGAGGAGAAACTTTTGAAATAGAAGACATTGCTAGTTAGTTTTGGAATTCATAAAGATTTGAATCTTTTTCTTCGGATCTAGTCTGGACAACATATTCTTGAAAATGTTTGTCTTCATCTCTACATTCATTTTCTTCGATCCAATATCCTTTTGAAAATAATAATGGATCAACATCCATTTCCATGGATTCTAGCACCCATGTAGCAGTTTCATTATTATGTTATTGAAAAACAAGTTTTTTATTCTCTTCCTCAAGAATTTGATAAGAATTTATCTTTAACTGAGCTACTTCATTTTTCATTTGGTTAATGAGTCTTTTTAACTGGGCAATATGAATGTCTTTAGATATATTTGTTACATAGGTGGTTTCTCTTGAAATATTCCTCATCCAACCCCTTTCTCTTCAAATACTCTTGAAGTAGATGGAACTTGAGATGACAATGATAAATCTATCACCTGCCTTTGAACTTTGCCAAGAATGATTTTAGGACCAAATTCACTTTCAATCATGAAATCTTCCATTTCAATCGCTCTTCTCATTGCTTCTTCCAAAGTTGTGATTTATGATGCTCTTATTGTATATTTCACATTTGAAGGCATTACATTCATATAACATACAAAAATAACTAGATCATTGGGGCATTGATATTGTGGAATTCGATGCAGAGTATTAAAAAATATTGAATTAAAATCTCTGATTTTTTCAATATTTTGGAGACAAATCTGATTAAATTGTGTCAAGAGAGTATGATATGCCATAGGTAGAGAAACGTTCTTCATGAATACATATTCCATATAATCAAAAGAAATGATTCTAATTTTTGGAAGAAAAAGGTACCAGTCATTGGCTGGACCAACTAATGTTTGGAGAAAGAGTCTTACCATCACATCATCATGCTCAATCAAATAGATATCACAAATGGTAAGTAATTGATCCAATTTATTTTCAGGATCCATGATCCCATCTTAGAAAAAATAGTAAGAACACCTTGAGGAAGAGTAGGCATTTTATGTTTCTCTCCATGCAAATTCAAAGGAATAGATCTTACCCTTCTTCTTGGAATTATTTGTCCTTCATTTATTTTCTCTTCTTTATCTTCCATTGATTCTGAACTTTGATTTTCAAAAATCCTTTCTTTGATTATTGTCAACAATCATTTGTACAGTTCCAACTCTCAAATATTTATTGTTGTCTTCGAGCCTTTGCAATTTTTTCTTCATACACAAGGGCTTGCCACATTATTTCAAGCTCTTATTGACTTCTTGTTGTCATTAAATTATGTAGTTGATGTAGAACACTTCTTTAGTCTTCAAGTCCAATTTGTATTTGAGGCTAGTTCAAACTTGTTTGAGTCATTCAATTCATTGTGGTATGCCAAACCAAGCTTTTGTTCTCCCAGTGGAGTTGTCAAAAAATCTTCATCATTTTTTTTGTCAATGGAAAGTGACCAACATTTCAGAGAAAATTATGTGGGGAACAAGAATGACTCTCCTCGTTTTTATAGAGGTGGTTCTCCTTGCTTGATATATTGGAAGATTCTTTGTACTTTTGTAGATGGATGCAATGGGTGAGTGTTAAAGAGAAAACTACCAAAGATCTTCCAACAAAGCTCTCATTTATCATATTTATTCATTAAACACATCATCTTATTCATGGAAATAAAAGTAAATAAATATAACTGAAAGATATTTGTATAGAGTTTTCTTTCGACCGATATTTTCCTTCCTTTTAAAATGTTGTGAACCTAGAATCAATTATGACTTTGCAAGATAAAAGAAAAGTAAAATGGACAGGTCATCACAAAACTTTATATGAGTATTGCATTTAAAACTGAAAAATATCATGATGAGCACACTCCTAAAATCTCAAAGTTTGAGAAATCATTAGAGCTATGTCCTGAAATAGTTCTATGTGGGAGAAATCAATATTAATATCCCAATTATGACAAGTCTAACAATGTCTGAAAAATATAACTGGAATGAGAGGGTAAAAAATATCAATGAAAAATAGATAAATTGTAATTATACTATATTTTCTTTTTACAAGCATGTATTTTTCTCCTCTGGACCCAGAATATCATGAAAAATGACTAAAGAATTTCAAGACGGAGTTGATCAGACCTAGATCTTCCTGTAAGAAAACATACATGTAAAAATTGATGGAAAGAATCTCATAGAAAGAAATATGAAGGGGAAATTCAAGCAGACTGATTCAGAAATCTTTGGAAAGGAAAAACTTTCTTCCAACAAAAGGACCCATGTAGCAAACTCTCCAACAACCAACTGCTCGCTTCTTAAATCTACGTCCTTTTTTCTTTTGTAATATCTTCTTCATCTTCTTGAAACAAATTTTTAGTTATTTGTAGGGTTTTATTTCCCCTCTTTGTAATCTTGTATATGTGTGCCTTCAATTGGGACCCACTTTAGAAGCCCGAGAGTTTCTTTAAATAAACCAATTTCTGAAAATAATTTAATTTTAAGACGGAAAATAGTCCCGACTGTAATTTATTTTTTAGGGCTCTATAATTGATATTTCAGCCACTGAAACCACTTTCATTATGTTCTTGATATATTTAGCTTTCTGACGAGCTCTTGTTTCCTCAAGTTGGACTTCTAGATCAAAAGATATGAGCTCTGGAATATGAATACTCAACCACCGTTGATCTGTCTTCATGGATTTTGAGCCTTAGATTTCCAAATTCAAATTATTTATCTTATATGCGTTGTGGGAGGGTGCTCTTGAAATGTTTATGTGGAAATTCCATCTCCATATTCTTTGTATGTGAGGTAGAGAGATCCATAAAACTCAATGTAGCTTGTGCACAAAGTATCTTTTGACTACCACATCATCACCCAATCATCATGCCAAGTCATTGTTAAGTCATCTCTATCCATCCATGTGTCACATGGGGGTAGGTCCACTTCATTTCCATGTGTCCACATATAATAGGTCCACCTTTCTACAATGTGTCACTAGGAGGTGCACCCAAAAATAATGAGAAATAAACTTAGGATAAGAAATCATATTAAAAGTTTAAATGAAAAGTTGGGAAAAGGATAAAGTAAAATGGAAAATGAAAAAAGAAATTGGAAAATGGAAATTTAAAAATGAATGTAGAAATAATGAAAATGGAAAATGGAAATAGGATAAATATAGAAATGGATAAGTATGGGATAAGTTAAGTATGTAATGGTGTGGAAGATTGGAAAAATGGCTAAGTATGGAGAGTAGAGTGGAAAGAATGAAAAATTGCTAAGTATGAAGTGTGGAAAGTAAGGAATGTGAGAATATATGTGAGAGTATAGTAATAATACTTAGTCAAAATTTTGAAAATGGAGGGGAAAATTGGTGAATAAATGAGGAAAAATGGTGATATCTTGGGAATTTGACATCTATTTTCGATTTTGTAAGATGTTGGACGAATATGAGACATAAGGCTACCTAATGAGAATATGGACATAAGAAATTTCCTTCTTTTAATATCATTTTATTTCCTTTTATTTTATTTCAAAAGGAAACTATCCCTGTTATACTTTCATGATGAAGAACTGGAAAATTGAAGTTGATTTGAAACTTGTTGGGTCTTCACAATCAATAGTTGAAGATTATTTGGAACTTTCCAAGTTCAAATAAAAAAATGGTCTTTATTTGATGGGTGAAAACATATCAACACTTCTCACTAAATAGCCCCATGTCTCAGTTCATTCAACACTTCATGAAATCTAAAACAGAGGCCATATACCCAAGATATGCCAATTTCCTCACTCATGTCTATTTCCTCAATCATCTCTATACTACTACCCCATACTTATCCATTTTCCTTACTCCCCATGCTCTTTTACTTAGTGAGTTTCCTCACTTTCCACGTTTAACTATTTCCACATTTAACCATTTCCATTTTTATTTCCATTTTCATATTCATATTTCCATTTCCATTTTCCATTTTCCTTTTCCTTTTTCATTTTCATTTCCTTACTTTCATGTAACTCTACGAATTACCTCCCCAACACTTAGTCATTTTTCATGAATTACCACATTTTACTCCTTTTTACACTAAGTATTCCATTGTGGATGTGGGATAGCCTTTCCCTTCATTTACCTTTTTCCCTCATGCATGTGTCTCGCAACCCTCAATTTGCACCTCCAATTTCTCTGTCATTCAAATTGCACCTTCATCAAATTTTATACTTAGTTAATTTCTTGATCTTTGAATGCAGATTTAGGAACCCTCCTTCACCCTAGGAGACCCTCCTTCACCCATCCCTTGACCTCTCCTCCCGCATGACTTATTGTAACTCCACAAACACTTCATTTAATTTTTTACTATTATTTCTTATCCTAAGTTTTTTCACACTTTTCTTGGGCATACCTCCAATGCCACATGGAAGTGATGTGGACCAACCATATTGGGACATGTGGCAGTGATGTGAACCTACCATATTGGGACACGTGGCAGTAAAGTGGACCTACCATATTGAGACATGTGGCAATGACATGGACCTACCATATTGGGACACATGGAAATGAGGTAGACCTATCATATGTGGACACATGGAAATGAAATGGACGTACCCCAAGGTGACACATCGATGGACAAAGATGATTGGACATTGACTTGTCATGATTATTGGGTGATGATGTGGCAACCAAAAGACACTTTGTGCACAAGCTATGTAGAATTCTATGGATCTCTCTACTTCATTCATAGATAACATGTAGATGAAATTTATTTATAAATAATTCATGGGAACCATCCCATAATTCACGTGGGATAAATAAAGTCGAATTTTCACATGAAAGGCCTAAATTTCACAAGGATAGATCAACGGTGGCTGAGTCTCCATCTTTCGGAGCTCATACATTTTTATCCCGATGTTTGATTTGAGTAAACAAGAGATCGTTGAAAAGGTAAAAATATGAAGAACACATTGAAAGTGGTTTCAATGGCCTAAATATTAGTTATCAAGCCCTAAAAATTAAATTATAGCTGGGACTATTTTTGGGCTTGGAAACAAGTAATTTTTGGAAAATCATTTATTTAAAGAAATTTATAAACTTCTAAGGTGGGTCCTAGATGATGGCACAAATACCAAAGCTCATATTTACTTAAGAGATTAATTCATTGCACCAAAAGGGAAAATCCTAACCTTAAATCAATTTCAATAAGATGAAAAATAAATTACAGAAGAGAAAAGGAGGCAGATTCAAGAGGTTGGTAATGGGATGTTAGAGAGTTTTTTTATAGAGGTCCTTTTGTTGCAAGTAAGTTTTGTCCTTTACAAAGATTGTGAATCAGAATTTTTGACTTTCTCTTTCATATTCCTTTCTACTCAACTCTCTCAATATTCTTCCATACATTCCCCATGACATTTTAGGTCCAAAGGAGAAAAATCCTTGCTTGTAAAAAGTAGATGCAATTTATTTAAGTTTATATAATTGTCATTGAAATCTTGTTGAAGTTGTTTCAACCCTATTGTTTCAAACATTTTAAAGACTATTTCATTTGGGATATTACTATTAATTTCTCCCACAAAGAATTATTTTGGGGCATTACGTCAGTGATTTTTCAAAATTTGAGTGTAAATCACGATATTCCAAATGTATTGTCCATCAAAATTGTTTTTGAATTGTAATGAATTGACCATATTAAGTTCTTTGATGACCTTTCTACTTTGTTTTTCTTTCATCTTGCAAAGTCATAATTGATTCTGGGTTCACAACATTTTAAAGGAAGGAAAAATATCGGTCGAAAGAAAACTCTATACAAATCTCTTTCAGTTATATTTATTTACTTTTATTTCCATGAATAAGATGATGTGCTTAATGAATAAATCTGCTAAATGAGAGCTTTGTTGGAATATCTTTTACGGTTTGCGCTTTAGCACTCACCCATTGCATTGATCTACAATCATACAAATAATATTACAATATATCAAGAGAGGAGAAACACCTCTGTAACATTCCCACTATAATCCCCAATTTAATTAATTCTTATGTAGACATAATGCGTGGCTATTGCCAAAGCAATGTAATATGTGAATTGTATTTCAATGTTTTAATAATAAAATGCGATGTCAACTGCTAAGGGGACATGGACAAGAGATGGGGTCTGAATTAATCCACAAGAGGGGGGAGTGTCTAGGATAATGGCCAAGAGGGGTCTAAGGGGGAGTTACCCATGTATATTGATTTGAACCATTTTCATAAATTTTCTATTTGCATATGAACCTTCCCATTTATGATTGAGTGTTCCCAAAGCCAATCATTGAATACATGTAAGAGGGTGGGTGTGAGTGTTCACATCCCAAATTTATTGGGCACATGGGGGTTGAGTACAATTAACTTGGGGAAGAGTGTGAGTCAAGAAAGGAAAGCCAAAGAGAGGAAATTCATATGGGTTGGGGGACAAGAGTTTTGGGGGAGAAAAGTTTTGTGCATGAGAGGAAGGCAGAAAAAGAAACAAAGCTGGAAGTTGTTGCAACCATGGAGGGTGAATTCTAGAGAAAGATGGAGTGAATTGGAGCTGGAAAACTAAAGAGCTAGGTTGTCAGGCCTGTAGAGTGAAATCTTGTGTGAGTTGCACTGAAACAACAAGTGGTTTTTATTGGTTTGCTGATAGTTTCCCTAGCAGAATTTTCCCTTGATTTCCCAGCTGAGAGATTCCTAGCTTCCTGTGCCAGAGAGACCTTGATAAATGAATGGGATTCCCAAGGGACTGGGATCAGTGAAGGGGAGCATTCCTTGGGTTGGAAAGGTCAATAGGAAGAGAGCTAGTGGAAAATCAAGATAGCTGTAGGAAAATATTAGTTGGGTTGAGAGTATTATGAGTTGTGAGTGGATTGTGAGAGATCGCCCTCTTTTATGGATTGCTAGCCTCAACTCAGGGGTGACTGGCTATTGATATTTGGAACAATTAGTCTATGGTTGGGTGGAATGTATGTCTATGGTTGGGTGGAACAATCAGTATATGGTTGGGTGGAATAGTTAGTCTATGGTTGTTTAATTGTTGTGCATGAACTCTGTGTATTTGGAAGTGATTTATATGCTATTGTAATGAGTTGTTTAGCTTCATTTCATGTTGATTATTATCATTTTGTAGATGCTTCTATTTTGTGGTTATGGATAGTAGATAAATCTATTTTAATTCGTAGTTATAAGCTACAAGAAAACAACTAATTGAAAATGAACTAATTTAGTTAGAAGAAATTTTGTTTTTAAGAGTATTCCACACCATAATGTCACTCATATGTGTTGGGTGACGTTACATTATGGTATCATATCTTCTGGTTCAAACATCGTGTTTGTATGGGCCAAGATGGCTTCGAATTCGTGAAATTCATTGTTGCAGATTTGGTCTGTGACCAATTTGGGGGAAAAACAAGATTTAGAGAGAACTCCCCAATTTCCATGAGATAAATCCAAATTTTGATGACTTCAATTGGTTTAAGAGGGTTAATGGAGTAGAGTGGTAAAGTTGCAGATCGAAATTTGACCTAGAATGATCAAAATTAGAGTTTTAATGGCCTCATGTAGAGTTACAGGTAGTTTGGAGAATCAACGGTTGAGTTTGTGTTAATCTCATAATTGATGGTCGAGATTCATCATGATAAATTTAAAAAATCTAAAGGATTCAAACAATAGAAAGTTTGATTGGATCAACGACCATGATTAGATCATGGGTTTTGAAATAGGGCTAAGCCTTCTGGGCTTTGGGACTTCAGAGGTCTGGGACTCTGGGATGTTATAACTTCACAACACTCTAATACTATCAAAAGAAACCTGCTGACATGGTTACCAGATATTTTGACCGACAACTGGCAGTTTCTTATCTGCTATCAAGGAATCCACCATATCGTTAAACCCTGACCAACTTTTTAGTTAGCTTTTTAGTCACCGTAGATCTAAGAATATTTGAAATCCTTCCTGACCATTGGATATATGCCACGGTCAAGTTCAGCGTTGACCCACTGTGAAGCTTGGTTAATTTTCAGGACTCAAAATAAACAATTTTTTTCTAAAATCTCCTACTGAATTTAGTTTATAAATTCTTTCGTTATTTCCTTATACTAGAAATAAAAAACAACAACATATTGATGATAACAACATAATGATAACAACAACAATAGCATAATAACAACAATATAACAACATATTAATGATAACCGCATAATGATATCAACAGTATAATGAAAACAACATTATAATACATACCTCCACCTTCAGGTTGGTCATCTAGTCCCTTTTCTGTTTGATCATGTTCTAGTTCTTGCCGAGACTGAATATTAACCTCCCAACCAACTAGGAACAACCTCTCCGGATCCGTAGCTCCAGGAATCCTTGCAGTTTCCTGGCCCTCGAGCCCAAAATTCCCAGCAACACCAGTGCCTTGTGAGAGCTTCCCCCAAAAAATTATTCCAATCTTGTCCTCCTCCTCCTTCATCTTTAAAAAATTCTCAAACCAAAATAAAAATAAGATCCCTTCCAAGTCCTCCCCTCCTTTCTTATCCTCCTCTCTCAAGTCCCCCTCATTAATTCCCCAACAACCTTATCCCCTCATTAATCCCTCAACTACCTTATCTCTCCCATTCATTACTTCATCTACCAATGTTAATAATATTATAATTAAATCTTCATAAAGTCATTTTAATAATTAATTAAATTAATATTAATTATTCAAGATAATTACATAATTAATTAGGGTTGTTACATACACCCACCCTTCAAGAAACTTCGTCCCGAAGATAGGGTAATTTACAATACAAGGGTAATTGTTATTGGATAAATCCGTAAGTGCGGACACAAACCGATCTCCCTAGATCCACCTGGATCTAGAACAAAGAAAAACAGAATAGGACTCTTTCCTTAAGTTTTAAATATTGAATTTACTAAGAGGCAAGAATAATAGACATACCTTATGATCGCTTCCTATAGTCTTTGTTGCTCCCGCTTCGCTCCAGTGCTCTTGTTTAGTCAAGATCAAAACAACACAAACCAACCAAAGTGATAGCGATAGCATAAACTCAATATAAACCTATGTATGTGATCAAGGAATCATACAATAAAACACAACAAGCTTTATAGGAAAGAATCATATTACTGTATCATATTAA
>ML778767.1:413302-442259 GCA_009831015.1 Picea engelmannii
CCGATCTCCCTAGATCCACCTGGATCTAGAACAAAGCAAAACAGAATAGGACGCTTTCCTTAAGTTTTAAATATTGAATTTACTAAGAGGCAAGAATCATGGACATACCTTATGATCGCTTCCTATAGTCTTTGTTGCTCCTGGTTCGCTCCAGTGCTCTTGTGCAGTCAAGATCAAAACAACACAAACCAACCAAAGTGATAGCGATAGTATAAACTCAATATAAACCTATGTATGTGATCAAGGAATCATACAATAAAACACAACAAGATTTATGGGAAAGAATCATATTACTGTATCATATAAAATGTGAAAGAGAGATTACAACCATGGCCTTGATGTCGTAAGGTCCCTTCCAACTGTCCTTCGTTCCCCACACACTTCTTGATCCAAGTATTCTGAAACCATAGATCTGATGGCTACTCACAATCTATCTCGACAAAGCAAATCTCAAAGCCACTCCAACCAAGCTGATAATTCCAAGCCAAAAAAAGTTAACAAGCTCAAGCTAAAGCTAACTTTCTCCATGATAACTCCTCTCCTTTTATAAGTTGAAGAAGATAAGGTGAGGAGGTTAGGATGATCCCACTAAATCATGAAAACGAGTAAGATCCAAACCATTCGGATGCCACCTCACCATAGAAGCTTCTCCTTCTAGAAGATTCGTGAAAACACTCATTTTTCCCACGTGCTGGAATTCTCGCACCCTAGCTATAGAGAAACCTGTGAACACCTCGCACCTTGGTTATAGTGAAACCTGCGAGAATGGGTCATTCTCGCACCCTGCCTATATAACAACCTGCGAACTTCCCTTTTTATAAGGTTTTTACATAGGAAAAAACAATTTCTTTTCTCAGGAGAAGTTCTTCTCCCTTCTCTTTTTAGGAACTCAGGCCACTGACCCCTCTGAAGGCAACAGATAGGTTTACATCATTAACGATCATAGGGATGACGAGAATAATGTGTAACAGTAATGACACATGGTTCATACACCCACATCAAATAAACAACATTATCAGTAAGCAACACAATTTATAGATACTAGTGTACATGTGCAAGAAATGCATGTGTAGCTAGCACATACAAGGCCCACGTATGTACTAATGACGATAATTATCACACCTATAGTAATTTTTGTATGTGTCCAATCCAATCAACAAGATCATTCATTTCATAATAGATAGTAAACTATTTAAATTTTCATGAAATTACTCGTTTACAATAATTTAGCAAAGGCTACATTCACTTAGATAATTTTAGTTTAGTTAAGTAAATATAATTATACATATGTACATATATTTTTCGTTTAAAAAAAAAGAGGAAATCAAGAAATTCTTCTATAAGGCGAAATCCCCACACACTCTCAACTACTTCTATTCATCCTTCCTCCCTAACTTACTTCCATCTTCCTTCCCTATCCTTCCTCTGCTGGACTATCTTGGAGCATCAACTATATTGACTTAACTCCAAATAGAACCCGTAAGTAGAAGTTTCAACTCTCTTGACCAAGCTTCCCTAGCAGGTAACTGACAGTCATCATCACACGTCTAGGGGAGCATGAGCTAACACCGTCCTCCCATGACTCTAGGTTTCATAGGATACACAGTGGGAAATGCCTCCACCCCTCCTAATAGGACTAGGGTCCACACCCTACCATAGAACATACAGTGGCACTGTGTTGCTAGAAATTTTGTCATCGTATATTCAGTTTTAGGCAGTCTCGTCACCTGGAAAAAAAAATGTACTTGTCCACATATCATAGCAATGCATTTGAACTAATACAATTTCACATACAAAATTTATACCATACTCTTTCCTGGTCGATGTTCACGACATCAAACTTTTATCATCATTATTCTTTGGCTATTTCATAGCCTCTTGACCTGCAAATTAGTTTATAACACAACTCATACATATCTATGCATTATCATCATGTAAATGCATTTAACCATAATCTCAATTCGGTATCCACATACCAACAACTTTAAATGTCAAAATTTTCAATTTAGAATAGATTGCATAATATTCATCATAGTTCAAATAACGTTAAACATTCATAGAATTGACATTCACATAGGTTCCTACGTCTTAAAAGTTCAAGTGTATCAATAATAGTTTCACAGTGAATAGAAAATAAAAGGTGACCAGGCCTTAAGTAATTCTCGTTATCTAAGTCAAAAGGTGGCATTACATACACCCACCCTTCAAAACAAAACTTCTTCCCGGAGTTATGGTCATTATCAAGACGAGGGAAACATTCCTAACACAATTTATAAGTGTCTTCTATGATAGAAACTATGTGCTATACTGGTCCTATTGGACCTTCACTTGATTAAAACATGTTGAATCTATCAATACATTGATTGTGACTACCCCTATTTAGCAAGCACCTTACTATACCCGACTTTATTTCATTAACACTTTTAATTAAATTAGTGAAAAGACATGCTTCTCTTATAGATTTATTCTTCCTAAGTTCTATATTAAAGGATAGTCTAATAGTTTGATGTCCAATTAGAATCTTATCTCATTATTGGTTATTTATTTAAGTAAATGTTATATTGACTCCGATTATAATTTCATTAAGTCATAGCCACAATCCCACATAGGATATATTGATAATTATAAACAATCATTGTTTACTTTGATTATCACTCTAGCTTCACAATACATATGCCATCACTCATGAGGTTGGCACTTTAAAAATTTCCAAGCTTAGGAACATTGACTAAGATACTACTAATTGATTGTCATTTGATATCATCACTTCGTGTTTTAATTGGTCATTTACCTCAATCTCACTTTCTTCTTAATGCATACAAATTAAATCTTGATCATGTTAAATTTTTATTATATGATTATTTTCATCACAGTCAAGGAAAATCATGATTTCTTTCAACACCTCACTATTACAAATGTGCCTACATGTAACACGTACCATGCCTACCTTGCTTTGGTGAGCATCACAAATCAAGAGTAAGTTTCCTACTAGGGTCCATTCTACACTCTAACATTACTTGTCTTTAAGGTTTTTTTTCCTTGAAATTGATCTTCATACATCTCAATTTTATATATTCTTTATACCTCCATGTTACTAACCAATTTATTATTATTATTATTATTATTATTTAAGTACATAATCATTTCTTAACTTAACAATTACTTTATATTATCTATAAACTTATCATCTTGTTATCTCATTATCTCATAAACATTTTATTGCTTACTCCAACTACTATCTCTTACTTTTATAGAATTCATTTAATTTACCACATATGTAAAACACTTCCCTATGCTTAATTGATTATTATCATTTTGTTCTTCCATATACTACAATATATTGTTAGTTCATGCATTACCAATTCACCTTGAATTTAATTCAAACTTCATATTTAACCTCCCTCCTATCACCTTTCATCCACCATTCTATCATACTTTAAACATAATCAAATAGCTCAATTATTTATGTTAATTTCTTCATAATTGCTTTAATCAACCACCCTTAACCCAACATCCTTACTAATTACAAACACAAACACTAATTAATTCACTTCACCTACACAAGCACTAATTAATGCACTTCACCTAAAAAGATTAGTAACATTTACTATATTAACCTAACCACTTAGGTTAATAAAACACTCTCTCTCTCTCTCTCTCTCTCTCTCTCTCTCTCTCTATATATATATATACCACTTTTCTTTCTTGATAATGACTTTTAATTTAATATCTATAAAGTTTTAAAAACCATTTCTACATAGTAAGATAATCTATTAATTCAATATGAGGAAGGAGATTTGAAGTTTACATATCTACTTTTGCTAATTTCATAATTCTTTTCACCATCATTTTCTTCATTAGACAATGAATTTTATATTAAATATGTAAAAAAAAATTAATCCCAATTCTATGTAACTTTTTAATGATTTACTTTATATTCACATAGATACTTGAACTTTGTATTAACTTACTAGTAACTATAAGTCAAGATCATAAACTATCCAAGATAGCGTGTCTCAAGCTCTGCCTTACACGAACTCTCTTATGTATACTTGTAAAATACCCTTAGTTACCCCTTTAAAGTGAATCAAACCCCTTTGTATAACCTTAAAACTTTATACACTAATTAATAACATAATTAATTAATATAATTTGATTAAGTAACTATAATTTTCAATATTATTTTAATTAATTAAATATAATTTCATTAAAACATTTAAATACCATTATATTAATTAATTAACATTATAATGTTTATATTATTCAATCTTATATGAACATTTGTATATAAAAAAAATATTCATTTCCCTTTTGTTTAGTTATACAATTTGATATAAAACAAAAACATAGATTACAATTCCATTTATAAAAATAATCACTTATACTTTTAACATATATTTACAACATAACTTTTCCATTTATTTTATTTTAACACCACATATAAAAATTTTAAAATTTTAAATTAATTGAAATGATAAATAATAATTACAGGTTAAATAATAAATAAGATTAATAATAAGAAGGTTGTACTCTGGTACATCTCAAATGCCCATAATCACATAACAAGCAACTCTGGATGTCTTAAATCGTGTCATTAGATTTCGACTATATGTCTTTTGGTCACGATATCGAAACCTATAGACTCCGCTTTTCCTTTGTTGCAATTATTCTAGAAATAAACTTTGAATTATTATTATTATTTTTTTATTTTTTAAAAAACATTTCGATCTAGTTTCTTGTAACTATTAAAATATATAACTATTCAAAAGACACAACAGGTTGCACAAGACTTTCCAGATCGATTCAATAAAGTTTGTTCTTTTTGGTTTGGCGATTTTACATTGTCTTTTGGCAAATCCATAACAATGTGGGAAGGAGGCTATGTAACAATATTGGAATTTTTTTTTTTTTAATCAATTAAACAACATGAATGGAACTAACGTACAAGGCCGGAGGCAACCTGTGGATTGGGATAAAGACAACCTGCATTGAGTGGCTTGAATCTGTGTCTAGCAACGGAGAGCAGGCAATAAAGAGTGCATTTAATTGCTTATTTGATTAGGTGAAATTGGGCAGAGAAACAGGTACCCCAAGAAAACATGATGACAGGTTAGCTTTTAAAAAGGATAGGAGAGGAGTCATTTATTAGCTGCACTACACTAGGGTGGGCGACCTTTACGAGGAGGTTATATTGTGTGGCGAGCATGCTACCTCTTTCAATGACTGACGTGATGTTGGTGGAACTGTCCATGCGAATTCAACCAGGGTGAATGCTACTCTCGCTCTAGACTCCAATCCATTCCATATTTTGTGCCAAAGACTATGCATGCTCACACAAATTGCGAGAAACATTGGGATCTTCATCCTGAATTTCCTCTGCGACCTTGAGAATGGCATGGATGTTGACAACTTCCAGGGATTTTATGGCAGAGTGAAGGGATGCGACATTGATTTTCAACGTACAAAGTTTTTATGGATCATCCAATGTGATTTTCTTGCAGGAAGGACCGTGCAACAAATGGTGAATGAAGCTCTCCATCAGGTTCCCAATCTTACAAGGAACAAAATATTGAGCCCACTTCACCTTTGTTCATCTGGGCAGAGTTAATTTAGAGTGGATAGCTGGAGCATAATGGATTCAGGATGGTATTTGTTTTTGTTTGTTGTGGTTTTATGCAGATGTGAAGAAGCCGCCGAGTATACTTTGTACAAGGATGCATCTCTGCCCATCATTGATTGCGTGGAGGACTTGTTGGTACAGATAAATCTAGAAGAGAAGATCGAATAGATGACCCAGATTGAAAGATCAGTTGCCACTACAGATGTTATGACAAATTACTACATTGGGAGTGTACTGAGCAGAGGAGGTAATGTGTCTGCAGCTCAGGCATCTCTAGCCACATGGATGAACATGGTGGATGGTCTCCAAAAGGGTGCCATGTCTACTAGGCTTCAAATTCCTATGATATATGGGATTGATGTTGTGCATGGTCATAACAATGTCTATGGGCTACCATCTTCCCTCATAATATCGGGCTTGGAGCTACTAGGGATATCGATCTAGCTAAAAGAATTGGAGCTACCACAACTCTGGAAATTCGAGCTACTGGGATTCAATACACATTTGTTCCATGTGTTTCTGTTTGCAGAGTCTGAAAAGAGCTTAACTATGGATTCTGTGGGAGTTCCTTTTTCGTAAATTTAGTCCTTAGGCCTGAAAAAGGGTTAAAATTATACCCGAGGGTACTCTTTTAGGGATCCAAAGCCTCTAGAGTATACCTTTGTTTGTACAGTTGACCATCCAGACCGAAAAAGGGGTAAACTACCGCTGGATAGACATGACTTCAAATTTCAGTTTAACGAGCGTGAAAGGCCACAAGATCGCTCGGCAATATTTTCATGTTTAGAGGGTCTGAAAAAGGCTTAAAAGAAAACTCGTTATGTTTTGGGAGTCTCGAGGGGGAGGTCAAGAGTGATAAAGAGTCATGCAAATGGGGCTCAATCTCGTAATTAGGCAAAACTAAAAGGACTCCTGAGCCTACAGTCATTAGTGACAGCATGGACACCATAATGCAACCAAGATCTACCTAGGGCATCCATGTTCCGATAAGATCTACCACCAAATCGTGACACTACTAAAGCAACAATGATGGTTATGTGTCGCAACCTGGTGGGATCGATCCTATGGAAAAGGGACAAAGACAATGAGATACAAAAGTAGGGGTGGAAACCTAACTTATATGCTCAAGTTGAACATCTTATATTTTTCCCCATGGACCGTCAAAAGTGACCCAAAACTCCAAAAAAATGTCCTGATACCCAAACGTAACTTTCCATAGAAACTCTTGAATCACTCTAAATGGTTTTCAATTTAGAGAAAATGATAAGGGGGGCCAAAAAAGTGACAAAAAAGGGCCAACAAGTCTATAAATAGAAGCTGGCAGCTCATTATCACCATTGCTGATTTGGAAATTGACTCTAGAGCAAAAAAAACCCTTTGGTAAAAGTGGTGATTCTGGGAGCTACAGTGGACAAAATGACCATCCGTCTGGACCAAGTAAGTATAAACTACCTCTTTTTTCCTTTTAATTCTTTATATATGCATTTAATTTGTTTTTTTTGGGGGGCTTCAACCTCTAAAAGATTGGCCCTAGGTCCATGCAGGCTGTCTTATGAAAGATCACGTGTACACTCGCTCTGTCTAATGTCAAGGCACGTGTACACGCGACTGTCATCACAACAACCTGTGTGGACCCTCCAATGAGTGCAAAAAAAGTTTAAAAAGCAAGGCCTAGACCTCTAAAATTTTTCCCATGTGTAGAATGTATGTGCAATGGAGAGAGCAAGAGCACAAAGATATTAGCGCACTAGTTGGGGAAGACCCTAATGCTGTGGCGACGTTAATGCAATGTGGCTTGCTCAAGTTTTTTCTATGTCCTTTCATGAGAGCACAACCTAGGCTACTGAATGCCTTGGTTGAATATTGGCACCCTGACGCAGAAGCTTTTATGTTAGAGGGGCAGTCGCTGGTGCCCACTTCAGAGGATATATACTTTTTGACTGGCCTCTCCAGGAGAAGGGAACTAGTCAATTTTCAGACATTTCCTTCTGGGCCTCACAATAGGACTCTATTGTGAGGTAGGTACAGACCGATCGAGTTTGCAGGTGCCAATAAGTAGGATCACTAATTTATCACTGCGGGTGATTGTGTTGCTTATTGGGCAGATGAATGGTTCTGCGGATCTACATCAGACGTCTCGTGCACAGATGAACTGTGCAGTCCAATTCTTAAATGCACAGATATTTGAATAGAGCACCACACTGTTGGATTGTATGAAAAGGAAGCCGACAGATTGTCGGTTGTGGACATAGAGGAACTTCAGGTTCAGGATGATTCTATGCTCTTTCTTCTTTGAAAGAGTTCCTAGTTTCAGTCCTCGAGTGGTGGTACGAGGACATTGGGCCTCTCTTCTTGTGGTTTGCATATGGGTAGTGTTTCTACCACGACAGGGTGGTGGAAGGACCAATGAGTCCTTTGATGATGAATTATTTACTTGGTTGGTGCGGCAGATCCCAGCCATAAAGGATTATCCTTATGTTGGGATTGATTTCTCGAGAGATCCCGAGATTCCTGTACCACCAGGCAAGGAGCGAGGGGAGATGGGTAAGTTTGCATCATTTTTTTTTGTGAAACATATATAATTTTTATGTTTTTTTTATATATATCATTTTTTTTTACCAGAGTATTTGACAGATATGTGTCTATTGTGCACAGATGTGGGACCCACACGACCTGTGGATTATGCGAGGAACATGCGTCATCCTCGGCCAGGGGCCGCACCTACCACCGCAGGGGGACCAACAGTAGTAGGAGAACTTCTAGTCGGTGAGGCTAAGAGGGTTTTGAGACGAGTTGAGCAAAATTTTACCTCACTCACTCGCACCATCCCCATGGAAGAGATTGAGGATCTGTCGCCATCTATGCAACTTCATGTAGTGGGGGCACCACAGATGTGGGTCCAACTGTTTCGGCATTTGGCAAATGCTGTTGATTATTACAACGGGACCCACAGGCCCTGACCTTAGTTAGTCTAGACTTTTCACATGCCTATATCTCTACTTGTATATTTTTTTGAGGGCATAAGCCCCATGACTCGTTACTGGTCATATTTTTTGAGGGGCTTGCATCCACCTATGTACTCTGATGATTATGATATTATATATGGATTTTTATGTCTTTTTGTGTCTTATGGATCATATTTTCCTTTAAAAATGTATTTACATGTTTATGTGTATGTCTTTTATATGTGTGCAAGATGCCTGTCTAAAATTTGATTAGCTAGAGAATATGTAACTTGGTTTAATCTCCTAGGAACATGAAAATATGTAATATAATCAAAGATTCATTCTAAGAGACGTACCCTAAGGAATCATCAGTGTTAATTTGGATCATGAACATGGTAGACTCTATTTAACTGAGACACAACCAACTGAACGTCTAAATAGACCCGGAGATGAGAGATACCAAATAACAGGGCATCACGAAGGAACTCAATAAATGCATTGTACTCGACGACATTGGTTGTGGTGTCACCTAAACATATACCTCTTGAAGATAATAACTATCCCCGAGGTGTAAAAATTACCCAAGCCACGGAGGAAAGCTTCTGAGTGTGTCGGCTAGCACCGTCTGCGTACCCAATGAACACCTCTAATTCACTTGACATCTGCCATAGTGACAAACAATAACATAAAAAATGACACGTCCATAATACTAAAAGAAACCATAAAGTAATAGTACAAAGACTATACATATGTTACAAAAAGTTTTCCAAGGTGACCTACCTATGAGTAATACTTCTTGAGGTAGAGCCCATTTCTAGGCTCCACCAAAGCATTTCCCTCAAAGTCAACCAGACGATAAGTGCTCTTTTTTAGAACCTATTTTATGATGAAAGGTCTGAACCACATGGGTTTGAATTTGCTTGCCCCCAGGGGGTCCTTATCTTGGTCATAGACCAGGACAAGGTTACCTTCAGAGAAAATCCGAGGATGAACGGACCGATCATACTGACACTTGACTTTTCGTTTGTGAGCCTCGTTGGCCAGGGCCACATCACGACACTTCTCATTGAGTCACTCAAGGTATAATAACCTTTCTTCAAGTGGAGAAGTGTCTGGCAGTAACTGTACTGCCAATTTTAGGGACGAGATCTGACATTCTATAGGCAAGACTACTTCCAGCCCGTAAACGAGTTGAAAATGTGAGAAACCGGTTGCAGTCTTAACAGATGTTTGGTAAGCCCATAATGCCGAGTATAACATCAAATGCCAATTTGACTTGGCTGAGTTGATCATTCATTGTAGGATGGTATTAAGAGATTTATTTACAGCTTCCACCTGACCATTTGCTTGGGGGTGGTAGGGTGACAAATGTTCTTTCCACAATCTAAGATTTGATGTTAATTTTGTCATCATTTGGTTTAGAAAGTGATTGCCATGGTCAGTGACAATCTCTCTTGGGACGTCAAACCTTGCGATTATCTGGTTGAACAAAAAGAGAGTTGCAGTCTCTCCATCATCTTTAAACGTTCGCATAGCTTCAACCCACTTCGTAAAGTAGTCTACGGCTACAATGATATAATGGTTCCCCCTTGCTGAAGGAGGGTTGCATGTAGTGTAATCAATTCCCCACTTGGTGAAGGGACCAACTGTGATGATAGGAAACATGGGAGTGGGATGTGCCCTCATCTTCCGAGAGAAGATCTGACACAGGTGGCACTTCTTGACCGATTCGATACAATATTTGATTAATGTCATCCATAAGTAACTGGCTCATAAAATATTTTGGGTTGTTGCCAACCCGGAAAAATGACCGCCACATGCTCCAGTATGGAAATCGTTAAGCACGAGCTCCGCTTCTTCATGAGTGAGGCATTGGCGAAGAACACAATCTACACCTCGACAATAGAGAGTGTCTTCAAGGATGAGATAATTCTTGGCCTGATGACGTATGCGGCGATGTTCATCATGAGAAGTAGAGGTGGGGCACTTAAAAGTCTAGAGATAGACTAGAATATCTCCATACCAGGGGTCTGAAGATGCTATCAAAAACATATCTCCTCGAATAGGCGATTCTTCGGGCACAACATCTCCTAACTCGACCGAAAGTTTCGAAATAAGTTCTGCGAAGACTAGTGACTTTTTGGATTTTGCCGAAACAAAATCTAAGTCAAATTCCTGGAGAACGACTATCCATCTACTGATCTTTCCGCCTATTACCTGTCATGTCAACACGTGTTGAAACAAATTCACAACAACAATGACAGTGGTGTTGTGAAACATAACATAATGACAGAATCGTTGAACAACATGGATTGCTGCCAACGCCAGTTTTTGATATGAGAATAATTGAGTTCCAGTCCAATGAGGCCTCGACTCAGGTAATAGATCACATATTTTGAGAGCAAATCATCTTCCTAAACTAATACCATGCCGATGGTTGACTTTGCTGCAACTAAGTATAATAAGAAATCTTTGTTATAGTTGGGTGGCCGAAGCAGAAGGGAAGTTGTGAGGGCATGATTCAATGCTTCGAAGGAGCGTTGAGTGGCATCATCCTAATGAAAAGGAACATCTTTCTTCAGTAAGCGCATAAATCCCTTCGTGATCTCGTCATAGTTGGCGATTAAACGCCTCAAAAAGTTCACCTTGCCTTGTAGACTCTAAAGTTGAAGGATTGTGCGTGGGGAAGGAAACTGAACTATTGCCTCAACCTTCAGAGGATCGACCATGATCCCTGCTGTTGACACTATGAAACCTAACAAACGTCCTGATGTTACGTAAAAGCTGCATTTGTTTGGATTCAAGCGAATCTGGAAGTAGCGACATTGCTCAAAGATAAGTCAGAGATGTGTGGGATGATCTGTTCCCTTGCGAGATCGAGATGCTAAATCATCTAAATAGGCCTTGACTATATGCTTGAGATCATGGAAAGAAAAAGACATGGCTCGATGGAAGGTAGCTCCAACATTTTTTAGACCAAAAGGCATCTTACGATAGGAAAATGTACCCCATGGACAAATGAATGCAGTTTTGTGTTGGTCTTCGGGCTTGATTTGTATATGATTATATCCCGAAAAACCATCCATGAAAGAAAAGGCCTCGCAACCTGCACATTCATCAATTATCTGGTCAATGAATGGTGTGGGAAAATTATCTTTTGGATAGGCTTTTTTCAAATCATGGAATTCCGTACATACGCGAATCGTGCCCTGTTTCTTGTTGACCGGCACATGATTTGACACCCATTGGGTCAAATGGATAGGATAGATAAAATCGGCTTTGAGTAGTTTCTCGACTTCAACCTTAATGGATGCTGCTTTCCTGGGATTAACTGGATGAAGCTTCTACCAAACTGGCTTGGCATCCAGATAAGTTGTGATTTCATGTTCGACTATTTTTAGATCAATGCCTGGAATTTCCTCATAAGACCAAGCAAAAACATTGTAGAATTCTTTAAATAAGTCTGTGTATATTTGAATCTCTTAGGGGGAACAGTTAGCTCCGATGAAAAAAATCTCCATGATGCCAGGGGTTCTGGAGATATTAATCGGTATAGTTTTAGCGATATTTGCCATATTACCCTCGGCATAAACTTCATGTGTAGCCAAGGGAATGATAGGACAAGACCTATCTCCAGTCATAGTCAAGGTGAATTCCCCTGCTTCGATTCTTCTTAACTCTGGGAGGAAGTATGATCTGTGATGGAGATCATCCCAGGGTTTTTTCGGACTAGTCATTGCTTCAATTATTGCTTCGTATGAGGGCAAGACTAAGTCTAATGAATTGGTACCAGCGAGGGAACCTTGAGCCCAAATAGGCTCTGGGATCGGATCTAACTCTTGTGCAGGAGTTGAATCTACATTGGCTGAATCTTGCTGGAGTAAAAAGTACGATGCCTCTGCCACGGACAAGGGCATGGACATATCATTGTGCCCTATCCCTTCCATCATGGCCGATGGGGAAGGAAGAATCCATGGATCATTGAAGTAAGTCATGTGAAACGATGAAACTTAGAAAATCTCAACCTTATGGTAGTCTAATATGAACTTGACATCGCCTTGAGGGGGCGGGTAATTGAAGGTACCCATCAAAGATGGGCACTAACCAACCCCTACATTGACGACGCCCAGTTGGGGATTATTATTCATCGGGACCATGGATGCCCCCAATGAAGGGTCAGGTATGGAGAAGGACAATTGATCAATGGTCACAATCCAGCCCTCGTGTGGAAACAACAAGACCTGAAAAACTGTAGCAAGCACTGCTTGCATGGCATAATTCCAACTCCTACCTAACAAGAGATTCTAGTTCAGGGATGCATCGACTACTTCTACCTCGATGCACAAGGTCTTCCCTCCTAAATGCACGGGGAAAGAGGGGATGATGCCATGTGGTTGGAACGAATGACCATTGAAAGCAGTGAGAAGAGTAGGTGATGGAGACAAAACGGGTTGGCCAATGGCCTTCCAACACACCAATGACATGACGCATGTTGAGGTGCCCTCATTACCGACTGTGTGGAAAATGTTCCGTGTAAAAGTTTTTGTGGGGTAAGCCACTACTATTTTAAATGCTACGTGGTAAGGGAGATGAGGTTTTAAGTCAGTTGTATATAGCATGGTTGTCCCCAGATTACAAGTCTCAGTGGATCCTAAAGATGCTAACTAAGCTTTCCTCTGAGAAGGGCAGCTCTGGAGGACCTCCAAAGCAGACATCGCACAAGGGGTTTGAGATAAATCCTCCTCCACCGAATAGTTCTGGGCGGCCCTTGCATTTGGGTTGTGAGAAGCTTTCTTGAACGTGCCTTTTGGGATGTGTGTCATTGTTTCACCCAAAGTATTCTCGATCTAGAGAGGAAGAGATGGGATTTCAACTTCTTTTTCTTTCTCAGAGGTGCTTGGCTTACTATAGTCATGAGCTCTAGTCAATATAAAAGCATCACCTTTCATCATATACACATTCGTGGATGCAGGGTTGTTTGAAGACGGAGAGGGTCCTTGACTGCTCCTTTCCACGCTTGTAGAGGCTTGGGTTAGGTTTTTTCCATGTTGGAATGGATTCGTTAACACAACAGGATGTCATTGTGTCACAAACTTTTGGGCCTCTGCAAGCTGAGGAAATTGGTGGGTCGGGTGATCTTCCACGCACAAGTTACATGGATACCTCACCTTTCGTTTCTCAATGTTTCCCGCACCATCATTATTAGTGGTTTTATTATCCCCCTTACCCTTCTTTCATTGTTTTTTCTTTCCATCAGGCTGTTGGGTGGCCTTTGGATTTGTCAATTGCACTGTGTGTACATTTGACGTTTGGGTAGGGGGAGCAGTCGAAACAGTAGTTTGGCTGGCTGCTGTATGTTGCATAGACAATTGATGCATTTATTTTGTCAGTTGTTCAGCAGGCTTGGTTTTTGTTGAACCTACAATACCATCGACATGTGGTCCAACTCTCTGTCTGGTTTTTATCAAGTATGGATCATGGTGCATCGGGAAACACCTCGTACAGTAAACCAAATCGAGAATAAATTAGCTCAAGCTGTTGAGCTCTCATGATGGCATCTTCTTCGAAAAACACTCCCAACGTTGTGACATATTTGGACAACTGTGGGACGAAATACTTAAGGAACCACTCAAGTAGGAATGCTGGTGGAACTGGTACCTTAATTAAACTGTTTCGACGTCTCCACTCTCGAATGTGGTCAGAGATATGGTATGCTTTTGTCTGTTTAAAATTGGCCAGCAATTCTATGTCGTCGTCGTATCTCACAGGTAATTGGAAATGGTTTAGGAATGCCATTGCCAATTCACCGAAGAAAGAATATCTCGAGTGGTCGAGCTCGATGTACCATTTCGCGGCACTCCCGATGAGAGTGAGTTGAAACAATCACAATTGTACGGAGTTATCTTTCAATGAATTAGATGAGAACCAACGATGGAAGGTGGTTACATGATCCCCTGGATTTTCGTTAGTCTTGGCCTCAAACTTTGGTATGTTCGAAGGAAATTTAGTCGGCATAGGAGGCCAATGTGGATCGTGACAAATGGGGTCATTCAACAATCTCATCAAGTATGGCAAATGTAAAGTTTCCAAGAAAGGTAGTTTTGGTTGTTGTTGTTGATAACCATGGAAAAAGGGGCCTAGAGTTTGAATGGCACCAGGTTTCCAGTAAAAGTTGGGTTGCTGGCTGGGGTTCTAGTAAAAACCATGGCCATGACCAGCATATAGATTCTACGTGTGAGGAGACATCATCGACTGATTCCCAAAATAAGACGTAGATGGTTGGGCATGCATTACATTCATAGGACTTTGGGAAGGGTTGCCCCATGCCGATCCCATGGGCATAGGCATATCACCTTGTCTGGGGTTCCATTGGTTATGAAAATAATTGCCCCAGATCGACATTCCTGACGAGGGAACTGATCCTTACCAAGAATTCCAAGGTCTTGATGCGGAAGAAGTTCTTGGGTTTTCCCCCTGTGCAGGAATAATACCCTGCATAGGATTAGGTTGGCCATAACCGAGGTTGCCCCCGGTCGAGAAATTCGTTGATGAGAAAGTGTTGTTACCAAATGCATCGAACAAAGAAAACAGTGTCGAACCTATCGACATATTATGAGAAGGTGGTCCTTGAATCCCTACTCCAATTGAACTATGGTGTGTGTTTGGCCCGACGGATTGGTAGTGGGTACCGCCGAGTGAAGGGGATGAATGAGGTATATCACCTCCCTCATAAGGGAAAGCATTAAAAGGAGCTGAAGTGCCCCCCATGGGTCCTTGCAGAGGAGCGTTAGAGATCCCTGCCCCCAGACCTAAAGTCTTCAAAGTGGAGAAGGATAGTACAAGACTTCTACCTGAGCTAGGCATCCCATATGAGAATGAAGGGTCTGTCGCACTCTGTGTGAAAGGAGCAGTGGTCATCGCCAAAGACGGGATCAGACCACTGTTTGAGGTAGAGGCAATCGAGACCGTGGTGGATCGGACTGGTGATGGTGGGGTAGGAGGTGGAACAACCCCTATGACGACAACCGTCATGGGAATATCAGGATTCCTAGAAGAAGAGACAAGATTTGCCTCCATTATCATCCACTTTAAAGGTGCCTAAAGGTCCTTTAACAGAGGTTGGTCAGGTGTGATTTCCAGTGACTCGGTCGCTTCAAAAGACCCTTGTTTGTCTAGCTTTCGCCTTAGCGATGGCGGGGGTGGCTCTAGAGTAACTGATGGCAGGCCAATAAGCCTTTGTGACCGGTGGAGCTCGTGATCCTCCACTGTGTGAGAAGATCAAAGACACACTAGGGATTTCTATTTGTTCAAAAACAACACACACTAGGAAAGTCCCTATAAGATAAAACAAGCAAACACTAAACTAGTTGGAAGAACAATTACAACAACCAACACTAGAGAAACTTACCAGCACAAGAGCAAATGGAACACATAAGCACCCTTAGGGTATACTCTACAAAGAATGGCCCGATGTATGTTCTAGGTACCACGGTATACCTCCGCAGTCACCTGTGTATGTCCCTAAAAAAGATAGGCAACTAGGTTGCCAATGCACGAACAATCACCAGGCAGGTACAGTCGACAGTCGAGTAGACCACAATGAGCAAGGTATCAAGACTGAAACTTGTCAAGGGTATCGAAAAAAAGTGGTCTGGAAGACAACTGAGGACCTTGAATGGATTCGAGATCCATGAAGCTCCATGGCAAATGCAATCGATGGAATACCAAGACAAGTCCTCTATATGTGTTCTCCACTACGATTGGTTCGGCTTTGGAGGGGTTATCTTCTCTACCTTTCCGCATGCGACCTCGTGTTTAGCCCCTGTGTTAGAGGGGGGTCATGGATAACTTTCACGATATTGGACTTTTAACACTCCCTATCTCAGACTCCAATGTTTGATTTAATGGCCTTGAAGAGTTTCCACTCCAACCTAATTCAAGGCCCTAACCCTAAACTAGTTGATTGACCCTACAAACATTAAAAGTCTAATTAATTTTAGATTTAGCATTAATTTTTATGGATTTTCTTAATTCAAAGGTTATGAAAGTGAAACTAGTGATGTTTGAAAGACGAAAGAAAAATAAATAGAAAGCTGGAAACAAAATAACTTCTTCTTGAATCAAATCTTAATCAACTTTTCAAACTAAAATTTTCTAAGATCTTTGAACAACAAACTCAAAGCAGGATTTCACTTGGCTACGAGCTACTTATCATCTAAGTAAACCATCAAGAACTTATGAAAGCAAAGAGTTTTCTTGGTTACTAATGCAAACCAACACTATTTAACCAAACAAAAAAAATAAAAGATTTTTTTTTATTTGAATGCTCACAAAGCAAAAAAGGAAAAATATCAACAAGTAAAGACCAAGAAAACTTCTAGCCTAAGCACAGATCGCAAAGAGTCACTTTAAAAATAACACATAATCAAATTAAAAATGGACTCTCACACTTGTCTAAAAACCCTATAAAAAGAAAATTTTGATGAAAACTTCTTAATGAAAAAGAAAGTTATTGCTGTGATTAAACCTAAGTTACTGACCACTATGACAGAGACCCAAAAACCTGAGAGGTATAACTCTTGACAAAGGAAAGGATGATTGCCTCACCTTAAACAAAAAAATTCTCCACAAGCACGTTGCTGACAGTTCAACAACAAGCATGTGGACGCGAGCTTTGTAAAGTCAGGGCGTGTGTACACACGTGCAGACCTTATACAGGCCGCGTGTACTTCTGAAACTCTAAAAAATGAAAGAACAAGCAATCAAGCCCAGGGAGAGACTACTGGTACTGAGAACCAGAATATTTTGAAGACTCGGACACTTACTTTGACAAAAAAAAGAAAACAATTCAAGGAAAACTTCATAGAACAAACCAATCTGAGGTGAAACCTAAGCTATAGACTGCAAACAACAAAGACTTAGAATGAGTTCTAGAAAACCCCTAAGAAGGATTATTTCTAACAGGGGAGAGGATGACTGCCTCTCTAGAAGAATTTTTCTGGAATGATACACGCGATTGACACTTCCTTATCTAGAGTGTACACGTGGGCTGTGGGAAGGTAGGGCGTGGGTACACGTGTGCAGACCTTATACAGGTTGTGTGTACCTATGTGGGTCTCGAAAACAAAATGTGGTCAAGCAAAGAAACAAAGATAACTAGTATGGAAGACCAGATCTTTGTTAGCTCAGACTTTTACAGAAACTTTAAAAACAAGGAATGAAACCAGTTCTTAAAAATACCCAAGAAAAAATATTCCCAGAAACCCTAGAGATCCCCAATATGGTCACCAATTCTGTTGTGGGTGGGAAATCCCTCTTAAGGACTAGCACTAAGGGTTTTTATCATGCATGCAGAAATGACCTAAAGATTCTTACTTCTTACCATCATCCCATACCTAAACCCCCACCACTCATATGTAAATACAAGGCTCTAGAGATTAAGTTGACGTACCTTATTTTTTGTGTTTTATGTCAATCCCTTTTCACACTTGGTTGTTCTTTGACTGTAGCTCTCCTCCCAATGTTGACCTGCATTCACAAAGACAAACAAATAACTCCACATACATTTTATCTATGAACTAATGGGTTAGATATTTAATCAATCATACAATCAATGTTCAAATAATGACAATCTCATATGGCAGGACGGGAAAAGCAATTATTTTATTAACTTCACAATGATACCTTACAATGATAAAGTCAGCTACTTCTCCTCGATCCTGGTCCTGGGCTCTTCTTCCACTGTCTTCCAACTGCTTTTCTCTATACTTCTCTTTACACAAGGATGGCTAAAGGTTAGGACAAAGGGAATGCTCAATCGAGTATAGTTTCTTTACTATGATTTTCCTTCTTTCAAATGGGACCCCTACCCCTTATTTTATAGGTTAGAAGGAGCTAGGTATTTGGTCGAATGACCGGCCATGCATGGCCAAAATGTTTAGTTAACTTACCCAAAGCTATTTGTTCCATCAAAAACTTTCCTTTTTTCATTCTTTTGTAGGTACACGCGGACTGTCTTGGGTCAGCTAGTGTGTACACGCATGTAGTAATGGAGTAGGGAACACAGGCATTTATAAAAGGGGTTTTTAAGAAGAGTTGTTCAGTAGTGTTTTGGAAAAGAAGGAATCTGAGATGGCCTGATGCCAGGTAAACATGTCTAGTGAAAATTAGGGTTATAACAATGGGGTCGCTGCTATGAGAGATACAACGAGGATCCAACAATTAGCAAGGCCATGACAGAGATTATCTTTTCCTTTTAGGGGCAACCTCCTGCCAATTCTACAAAAGGGGGTGCCATATATAGTTGGAAAAACATGAAGTTATTTGATCAATCAATTGTGCCACAATTTTCTTTATGGCTGGACAGTCAAATATTGCAGCATGTGCTAAGCACTTTGTGGGAGATGGTGGAACAATTGATGGTATCGATGAGAATAACATTGTCATCAATTATAAAAAATTATTCGACATCCACATGACCCCCCCTATTTTGATGCTATTGTCAAAGGAGTCTCCACCATTATGGTTTCCTATTCCAGTTGGAATGTAATGAAGATACACGCTAACCATTTTCTCATTTTTCATGTTTTAAAGAAGCAACTTCGCTTCAAGGGCTTTGTTATTTTGGATTGGCTAGGTATTGACAGAATAACTAGCCCACGAGTGCTAATTATTTTTTGTCAGTCTTCAAAAGTGTGGGTGTAGGGATTGACATGGTGATGGTTCCTTACAATTTTGCTGACTTTATTAACGACCTGAGTTTGCAATTTAAGGGTGGTTTCATACCCATGAGTAGAATAAATGATGTAGTTCAAAGAATTTTGACAGTAAAATTCACCTTGGGACTCTTTGAACATCCTATGGGCGATCCAAGCTTAGTAAACCAACTTGGCAGTAAGGTGAAGTGTGGGATTTTTTTTATTCATGGATAGTTTCTTATGATGAATGGTTAAGACCTATGCTGTTATAAATTTGACTATGTTGTCTTTCTCATAAATAGGCTTCAACATTTTACTCTTCTTTAAAACAATATCTTCCACAATAGATCGCTTGTTTTTTCTCTTCTTCTGTTCTGCTATTTTTTTATTTATTTTTTAGTCGGAATTTTAACAAAAGCTAGTCTATGATATAGATAATTGATCCTACATAAACAAATTAATTACAATCTTCCATGAATTTCATATGGACAATGTTGGTGGGAGCTTGGCACTTGCCTTGCAAGTTGCAGTGCTTTGTTTTTGTAACATCTAACAATCATTTTTGGAATAACAGGAGCACATGGATTTGGCAAGAGAAGCTGTTAGGAAATCTGTAACAACCCAAATTGGAATGCAGAAGAAGAGATATTGCTCTTAGACTGACAACTGTAAGGGAGTTGAAATGTATGGATTATGAAATTGGGCATAGGTTGTAGGCCATGTTGGCACAAAGAAAAAAATCCTGTTGTGGGTGGTCAAGCCCAGGTTTCAATTTTGAAACCGGGCTCTGATACCATATGTAAAGCCTGGTTAATTTTCAGGACTCAAAATAAATAAAAGTTTTCTAAAATCTCCTACTATATTTAGTTTATAATTTCATTTGTTATTTCCTTATACTAGAAATAAACAACAACATATTGATGATAACAACATAATGAGAACAACAACAATAGCATAATAACAACAATATAGCAACATATTAATGATATTAGCATAATAATATCATCAATATAATGAAAACAACATTATGATACATACCTCCACCTTCAGGTTGGTTATCTAGTCCCTTTTCTGTTTGGTCATGTTCTAGTTCTTGCCCAGACTAAATATTAACCTCCCATCCAACTAGGAACAACCTCTCCATCTTCCTAGCTCCATGAATCCTTGCAGTTTCCTGGCCCCCAAGCCCAAATTCCCAGCAACACCAGTGCCCTTTGAGAGCTTCCCAAAAACAATTCTTCCAATCTCCTCCATCTTTCAAAAATTCTCAAACCAAAATAAAAATGAGATCCCTTCCAAGTCCTCCCCTCCTTTCTTATCCTCCTCTCTCAAGTCCCCCTCATTAATTCCCCAACAACCTTATCCCCTCATTAATCCCTCAACTACCTTATCTCTCCCATTCATTACTTCATCTACCAATGTTAATAATATTATAATAAAATCTTCATAGAGTCATTTTAATAATTAATTAAATTAATATTAATTATTCAAGATAATTACATAATTAATTAGGTTTGTTACACCCACTCTGGGAGTAAAAAGGCATCATACAAATAGAACTCCCCGAATGTCAAAGTCACGAAGTGACGTGTACCATTGATCTAAGGATCCTTCAGGACCCTTCTCGATCGTTATATCGAGTATAGTGGAAGGATAGGGTAAGCGGTACCATCAACCAAGAACAAGCAGTCATCCCTGCTTTATGACCATTCCGGTAGGTAAAAATTCGGTACTTAAATGGGTTAAGACCTGTAAGGGATGACAAGTCATGAAGTGATGTGGGTTGTACATATAAGGATCCTTCGAGACCCTTCATGACCGTCAGATGCGAGTTACGGTCATTCGACGTTTACCCACTCTAGGCGCGAAAGAGTTTGGAATGGTCGGAATCCATGAATGTCAAAATTGTGAACTAATGAAAGCCGTTGATCTAGGGATCCTTCAAGATCTCTCTCAACTGTCAGATCAAGGGGAGGAATTTAGGAGCACTATCGACCATTGATCGAGGGATCGTTGGGAAAATTTCTCGACCATTCAATCAACTAGTGGAAGGACATCATAAGTACTTCGGTGAAGTTATAATTTGGGAAATGTAAGGCACAATGGGTGAGAACATCCCAAAGCACCGAAGGCCAAAGTACGTGGCAAGGAAGTCCAAGACTTTGGGACTCTGGGAGATTTGACATGTTGGACCGTAGGCCAAACATTGAAGCGTCGAAGGCTGAAGTATGTGGTGGGAGTTCTAGGACTTTGGAAATTTGGAAATATGGAACTCCAGGACTCTGAGAGATTTGAGGATATAGGGAGATGAGTTAAGTGTTGAAGTGTCAAAGCATCAAAGGTCAGAGTATGTGGTGAGGAATTACAAAACTATGAAACTTTGAGACTCCAAGAGATTCGAGGGTATAGGAGGATGTGTTTAATGCTGAAGCGTCGAATTTTCCCTCATCGAAGTGTCCGACTTCAATAGATTATGAATTAAAGAACAACCCATGATGTCCATCACAACTAATGATTAATCCAGAGTCATTGATCATCAAGGCTTGGAGGTGACCAAGATTTTTCAAAGTTGTGGGAAGTGGATATCAAACCGTCCATCAAGGACATAGATCAATAGAAGAGAATAAAAGTGCATTTGAAGTTGTAAGGGTGTTAATTATCAGGAGGTTGTGTGCTTTGATCAGGACTGTCAGATAGCTCAGCTACATGTCGGCATAGGATCTACACACGCAATGATGAAGGAGTTAACAAGTGGTCATGTTGGAACATGCAGACTATAAATCTCGATGATTGATTATGTTTGAACGTTGATGGAAACGCTCGAGGAGTGTGAATTAGTGTAGGACCCTTTCCAAGTCTAAACCTTATGTTAGGTGCAGATAATATCAATCGTCGGATATAAGGGTGGATCGATCCCCACCATATATTTTGGAGTGAGAGGAGAATCCAAGACTTCAGGGCTCTGAAGATGTTGTAGGCCTGTGCAAGAGTGACAGAGGGGCCAAAGGCCCAATATTCGTGAAGATCGGAAGATATTCTCTGCAACCCGCAACCACATCATCATCAAGGGATGATGACCCAGGTCATGATCATGCCATGTCAGATGGCTTACGAGAGGTGAAGCTAAGTGGATACCCCATGGAAAAGGAGATGGACATTGACCAAAGACACCTTGAAAAAAAACTTTGGAAGGCTATAACTTTCAAACCAGAGCTTGATTTTGATCAAAATAATAGTTGTTGGAAAGGTCACAAGGAGTAGAAGACATCTGTCAACCCAAAATTTTGATTTGGGAAATCAAATTTCTCATAAATTAATAAATATATTTCTATAGAAGTAAAAAGAGTGGAGTTGTAGAATGTAGTTGTTGTAATGTTTCACCCATAATTCAAATTGACGCATGAGTACAGTTGTTGCAAAGTTGTTTTGGGGAGGAATGCATAAAGAAAATCAAAATTTTGAATTGGTGCAATATTTCCTTCATAAATTGATGAAGAGATAAACTGTATCCTATATGATGAAATGATTTATGCTATGCATATTTCTAACAGTAATTATTATATACACATCTCTTGCAGAATTAGAGGTACAAAAAGAAACTTTAGTTATTATATGAAGACTAGAATCATAGAAGATGCTCAAGGATCTTACATCCATGAGGAAGAGATCATAGATATGCATATCAACATGGGGAATGCTAAGACAAAGTCAAATGGAAGAAGATATAGGCAAGATCATGTCACTATGAGAAGTATTCATAGGGAAGTGCAGAGCTACATGGGTGATAATGAAAGGATTATGAAGGCTTAGGAAGAGATACTTCAAAGTTTGAACATGTTGCATAAGAAAGTTAACAAAGATTATGGCACCAAGCAATAAACTAGTGCCAAAAAAGTATCAACATATAGATCCCATAAAAAAAGGGATGATCATGGAAATGATAGGTAGTAAAGAAGCATGAGAATGCACCATCATTCTCCAAGGCAATCCACTAGAAGAACTTGTGCAAGCTCAGGGCCAAGGAGCAACCCAAGTGTGTCTCCTATTTAGAGAAAAAGAAGAAGTCCTGAGGTGGACATCTTGGAAGGTGAAATCAGGAAAATCAAGCCACCTACTTTCAATGGTGAGAATAAGAAAGGAGAAGAGGCAGAGGCCTAACTGTTGGAAATGAAGAAATATTTCTAGCTGCATGATTACCCATCCCGGGTAGAAGATATAATTTCCACCTAACACTTGTAAGGAAAGGAATCCATGTGGTGGGATCAACTTAAGCAATCCAAGAACCTCGATGAGAATAGGATCTCATGGAGGCAGTTCAAAGGATATTTCCAAAAAAAATACGAAAGAATTCTTTGAACTCAAGTTGGGAACCATGACAATGGAGGAATATGAGAATTAGTTCTTTGAATTGTTGAAGTATGTTGACTTCATCAAGGATGAGAATGTTAAAATCCAAAGGTTTCTAAGTGGGTTACCCTCCTTATATAATGACAAGATTCAATATGATAACCCCAAGACCTTGGAGGAAACCATAAGGAGAGTAAGGCATGTTTATGAGCAAAGAAAAGGAAGGTCAATGTTCCAAAAGGCTTGGAATGACAAGATGAAGGGGGGAAAGGATCAAAGTCAGAAAGTTTTTAAGCCACTCTTTTTTCAAAAATAAATTCCAATCAAATCAGTAAGGTCGAGCAGCTCAAAATGAGCAAAATAATGTAGATTTATTTGGGAAAAGGCCAAGGAAACAACTTGTTCAATGTTGGGGATGTGAGGGAAATCACTTATATAGGGACTTCCCTCACAAAGGAGAAAGAATGAGGATTGTCCACAACATTCAGGAGGGTGAAACAATGGAATACGTAGGAGTAAGCATGTCAAGGATTTATGCATCCTTGGACAACAAGAAGGCGTAATATCAATCCCCCATGATCGAAGTGGAAGGTAAGAATGATAACTAGCCCATAAAAATTTTAATTTATTCTGGAGCTAGCCATAGTTACATAAATGCTAACATTGTTGAAAGATTTCACTTGCAAATAAGTAAGCATAATAAATCTTGGTTAGTTTAGTTAGTCACAGAGGCTAAGAAGAAAATCAATGAGTTGGTTGAATATTGTCAAATAGAAATTAATGGACTCAACATGAAGGTAGATGTAAAAATCATACCATTGGGTTCATATGACTGCCTAATTGGCATGTATTGGTTGAAAAAACATCATGTTGTCCTAGATTGTTACAACAATACAATCACATGTATTGATGATGAAGGGTAGCAAGGAAATATTCAAGGCATTCCAAGAGTTGTAGTTGTTAGAGAGATTTTAGCTATGCAGTTGAAGAAGAGCTTTAGGAAGGGATGTCAGATGTTTCCAACCCATATGGAGGAGACAACCAAAGACAAAGCGACAAGTATTGAAAACCATCTGGTCTTGAGGGATTTTGAAGATGTTTTTAGATAAATTATAGTATTTCCACCCAAGAGAGACATTGATTTATCTATTGATATAGTGCCAGGAGCTGCCCCAATGTCTAAGACACCATACAGAATGGGTACACTAGAATAAAAGGAGTTACAGATACAACTTGAAGAGTTGTTAAAAAAGGGGTATATACTCCCAAGTGTGTCACCTTGGGGAGCCTCGTTTCTTTTTGTGAAGAAGAAGGATGGAACCTTAAGGTTGTGTATTGATTTCAAGAAGGTTAATAAGGTTACCATAAATAATGAGTATCCTTTTCCTAGAATTGACGATTTGTTTGATCAAATGAAGGATGCAAGAATATTTTCCAATATTGACTTGACATCAGGCTATCATCAAGTAAGGATAAAGGAAGAAGAGATCAACAAGAAAGAATTCAAGACAAGATATGGGCATTATGAATTCATGGTAGTGCCATTTGGGCAGTCAAATTCCCCAACAATTTTTATGTGTCTGATGAATGGAGTGTTCATGGAATACTTGGACAAGTTTGTGATTGTGTTCCTGGATGATAAATCATAAGAGGAACATAAGCAACATTTAAGAATGGTGTTGCAAGTTTTAAGAGAGCACAGATTGTATGTTAAGATAAGTGCGTGCATTTTTTTTATCAAAAAAAGATTCACTACTTGGGGCATATAATATCAACAACAGGGATATAATTTTATCCTGAGAAGATAGAGACCATTAGAGGATGGCTAGTTCCAAATATTGTGACAGAGGTCAGATCATTCATGGGTCTTGTTGGTTATTACCAAAGATTCATAAAAGGGTTCTCAAATATTGCAAGTTCAATCACTTCTTTGCAAAAGAAGGGAGTGAAGTTCAAATGGAATTCAAAGTGTGAAGAGAGTTTTCAACAACTGAAGGGAATATTGACAAGTGCACCAATATTGAAGATTGCAGATCCAAACAAATATTTTGTTGTTTGCATTGATGCATGCAAAGAAGGACTCGATGGAGTTCTCAGTCAAAAGGACCATGTGGTATGCTATGAGTCCAGAAATTTAAAAGAGCATGAGAGGAATTACACTACCCATGACTTGGAGTTAGTAGTGATTGTACATGCATTAAAATCTGGAGGCAATACCTTATCGGTAAGAAATTTGAGCTAAGGATAGACCGTTGTGGTTTGAAGCATTTGTTTGACAACCAACACTAAATGTTAGGCAAACTAGATGGTTGGAATTTTTGAGTGAATATAACTTCGAAATTAAGCATATAAAGGGCAAGGAAAATCAAGTAGTTGATGCACTTAGTAGGAGATCTCATGAAGTGCACATTGCAAACATTAGCATGTACAGGAAAGATTTGAAAGACACAATTGTTCTAGAGACAAATTCATATTAGAATTATTTAAAAATAAAAGAGACATTGCAACAAGGTAATTTTCAGTAGAAATTTAATTATTATGAGCTGAAAGGAGATGGAATTCTCATGTATAAAGGTAAGGTGTATGGGTCTAATTCAGGGGAGCTAAAAAGTGCAGTGTTGAAGGAGATGCACAATGTACCATATGTCGGGCACCCAAGATATCAGAAAACAATTGCAACAGTAAGAAGCCAATATTTTTGTCCTGGAATGAAGAAGGAAGTGGCTAATTACATAGCCAAATGTCTAGAATTCCAAAAGGTAAAGAGAAACCATAGAAACCCAATGGGTTTTCTACATTCATTTCCCATTCTAGAATGGAAGTGGGAAGTTTTCATGGTTTATTTTATTACTAATCTTTCCATAACAATGAAACAACATGATTCCATCATGGTGGTGGTGTATAAATTGTCTAAAGGAACACATTTAATTCCAGTAAATACTACACACAAGGCAACGGATATTGCAAAAAATTATATGAAGGAAGTTGCTAGGTTACATGGAGTGCCTAAGGCAATAGTTTCAGACGTTGATCCAAAGTTTACTTCCAATTTTTGGAAGGGTTTGTTCAAGGGCTTTGGGAAAAATTTAAATCTTAGTACAACATATCATCCAGAGTCAGATGGGAAAACATAAAGGACTAACAGGATAATTGAGGACATGCTTAGAATGTATGTGATGGATCAACCATCAAAGTGGGAAGATTATATTCATTTAGTTGAATTTTCCTACAATAATGGGTATCAGGCCTCATTGAAAATGAGTCCATTTGAGGCATTGTATGGCAGAAAATGTAACACAACAGTCAGTTGGGATAATCCAATAGACAGGGCAATAGTTGGGATAGAATTTTTAAAAGAAATGGAAGATCAAATGGAAAAGATAAAGTAGAATTTGAAGACTACCCATGATAGGAAGAAAAGTTATGCAAACAGGAACAAAGTTTTCATAAATTTAAAAGTGGGTGAACATGTGTTTTTTTAAAGTAAAGGCAAAGAGAAGTTTGCTAAGATTAGGAAGTTGCTCGAAGTTGGAAGCAAGATATTGTGGTCCTTTTGAAATATTAGAAAATATAGGGCCATTTGCATATATGTTAGCTTTTTCTGCATCCATGAGTGTAATATTCCCAACCAAATCTGACATAAAAAAATCAGATCTAACTGGTTGAGAACTTTCGTCAAATACTTTGCGTGTTTGCTCAACGTTCTTGGGAAAATCGACTCTCTTGTTATCCCAACTCTCAAGGAATATTACTGACGTGTTTAGAAGGTCAATGGGATGATTTCCAACCTCCTTAGAACCCCCAAAGTGTCTGTTGTTATGATTATTTGTTTGATGTTATGTATATGACAGGTTTCTCATTGAGGCATTATGTCAAACAATTTGCATGCATGGTTGTATCTTGCATTTCCATCCATGTTTTTGAGTTTAATATTGTATAAAACAACATGAAATCATATGGAACATAGACTAGAGTAAGCGTAAGAGTAAATGCAAGAAATACACAACAAAAGCACAAATACCTCCACAAAATCCTTGCTTGTTTATTTATTATTAATGGTTGTCCAATGGTAGTAATTTCTAGATCTGATATAAGTAATACAACAGCCACTTTATTGGCCTATAATGGCTCCAAAAGGAAATAAAATAGTTTCAATGATCCTCCTTTTCGATCCCCTAACGATGGTTGCCCAAAATAGAAGTTATATCATGAAAAATCCACAAATTCCATACCCAGAAATGTGCCTTCCTTGTTGCTTACGCTCTGCTGAAATATGCACAATAAATCTAATGTAAAATATTAATGAAATGGCTACAACTTGTAGATATGGTGATGGCTAATTCATATGTGAATATCCTCTGGCTGTAGATGACAAATCTACTCATAAATCATTGGATCTCCAATCCCCAATATGCCCTCCTTCATGAAATTCGCCTCATTGGTAGAAGAAATGAATGGCATAATGAATACCCTCAAACATTGTTGTAATAAGGCACTATGGTGATGGCTAGAAACCCTTGAGTGATAGCTACTGAGAATCTGATCACCTCTGTGCAAATCGAACCACTCTCTCAAGATGGGTGCGCCCTAACTCTGTAGAAAACCTCCAATAATACACCCTGCCTCCACAAAGGCTCCTGGAACTGAATAGATCCGATGTAGAATGGTGAGGGTGTTGGAAATACTAAAACAACTGAGAGGGGGGGTGAATCAGTTGTTTATAAGCTTAAACAATTTTATACCTTTTAAATAATTATAAAGAATTCTTCTTGTGTCATCAAGCAACATACAGCATATGGACAGTAAGAGAAAAGATCATCAGTCACACATGAAATACACACAGAGACAGTTTTTCACGAGGAAACCCATAAAGGGAGAAAACCTCTTCTTCTTCTAAATGATAGGCAGTCTTTTTCTGTTCTGTACATCATTTACAATTGAGCACCAACTCAATGTGAGGCTGCTACCTCTTTTTTACAAGCTGCAACTTGTTTGAGAGCTCCAACTCTCTGGTTTCTCTAGCACCCACTAGAAGGAAGCACCAACTCCCTGAGTACTCCAGCACCAACTAGATGGAAGCACCAACTTCCAGTTACATAGGCTCTGACCTGCATAACAGAGAACACATGTTCTCCCTAGCACCACCCTGCCACCCTAGTTTCTCTGGCTGCAACCAGATGGAAGCTACAACTTCCTGTGTTCAATCACCCACTTGAACTTCTGAGGACAACAGTCCTCCCGAGCACCTCCCAACCTCCCTAAAATATCAATTAACTAAATAAACATTCAACTTTACAGATAAATCAGTTCATACCAATTTTACTTTGTTCTGTAAATCTTGTCTTCTG